>WBZZ01006112.1:105000-107500 GCA_019918135.1 Paulinella micropora
GGCGCATGCGCCGCCGCCGCATAAATACATTTCTTGCTTACAAAAGACATACATACAAAAAATCCCTTGTGATAAGCTCGCAAATTAATTTAAACAAATATTGACTCATGTTCATGCAGATACACGTGCTCGAAGACCTACCAGACAGCCTTGCTAGTCGCGGCAGCACCGAATGTCTGCGCGGCGGCTGCGGCGCCGCCCCATAAAGATAGTTTTCACGTAAAAAAACAGTCAAAACGTATTCTAAACACCTGCATCCTTGCTTTGAAAACCGGTAAACCTTTCCAATCATAAACTAAGACAAACTTGCAAATAAAATTTATCAAAACAGTGCTGTATATGTAATACCATGCCCTGCAGCCAACCTACGAGCCAGGCTGCCGGGAACAATAAATCTCTTTGTTAAGCTCGCAAATTACTTCAAACAAATATCGATTCATATGCATGCAGCTACACGTGCTTGAAGAGCTGCCAGAGTGGCTTACATGTCGCGGTAGCACGCACCAAATGTCTTGGCGGCGGGCTGGGGCGCCGGTTCCGCCCCATGAAAATATTCTTCACTCAAAAATAATATTCACAATATGCCGGGGCGGCTCGGCTCGCTGTTTCTCGCCGTTTGGACTCAAAGCAGTGTGTTTGGGCCGCCCCAGCCGGGTCCTGCCAGCGTACCGGAGAAAATCGTTCAGCGGGTTGCAGGGTTAGGGTTATTAGGGTTATTAAGGTTAGGGTTAGGGTTAGGGTTAGGGTTAGGGTTAGGGTTAGGCAGTGTGAACCAACGCTCGGCTTGCAGGGCTCGGCATTCGAGGACGGGTCGGGCGACCAGCTGCCTTCTTCAGCTCCCCAACACCGGCTCACTGCAGCAACTGCCGGCAGAGGGCGAGGAGGAAAGATGTCCCGGTCACGCATAAGCTTGCGAGATAAGGGCCCGTTTGAACTCAAACCTGCGGCCGCGAGCTCCAAACTTTAATACGGGCCTGATCAAGGGTCCGATCACGCATCACCTAGCCAGGACTTCATTCGGACCACTTGCGGTGGAGGCCGGCGAGCCCACGGCAGAGGCCATTCCTCAAGGCAAGGGTTAGGGTTAGGGTTAGGGTTAGGGTTCAGCACCCCGCCAGGCTGCCGGGCTATGCCGGGGCAGCTCGGCTCGCTGTCTCTCGCCGTTTGGACTCAAAGCAGTGTGTTTGGGCCGCCCCAGCCGGGTCCTGCCAGCGTGCCGGAGAAAATCGTTCAGCGGGTTGCAGGATTAGGGTTATTAGGGTTAGGGTTAGGGTTAGGGTTAGGGTTAGGCCGTAAGCGCATTGACCCCGATGTCATTCTGCTCATGTTATCCTTTCAAAACCTTTACATTGAGCAAAACCAACCGCTTACAGGGCATATACAGATGAACAATCATGAAAATAACCTGTTTCCAGATTTTCACTGCCGCGACCGCCGCGACCGCCGCAAACGTCGCGGCGCGAAGAAAACAAGAGATAAAAAGCGACTGGATGTATCAAAGACAGAAACCATAATTCTTGTATATGCACTGGGACTGCGTTTGGAGATAATGCACTGGTCCGCGGGCCTCTTTGACGAGTGAGGAAGCGAATTTTACCAGGCGGCCAATATTGACGGCGCATGCGCCGCCGCCGCATAAATACATTTCTTGCTTACAAAAGACATACATACAAAGAATCCCTTGTGATAAGCTCGCAAATTATTTTAAACAAAATATGGACTCATGTTCATGCAGATACACGTGCTCGAAGACCTGCCAGACAGCCTTGCTAGTAGCGGCAGCACCGAATGTCTTCGCGGCGGCTGCGGCGCCGCCCTATAAAAATAATTTTCAAGTAAAAATAATCTCGCGGCATATACAGCAACTGCCGGCAGTCACATTTATAAGGGCCCGTTTGAACTCAAACATGCTGCCGCGAGCTCCAAACTTTGATACGGGCCGGATGAAGGATCCAATGACGCAGAACCTAGCTAGGACGTCATTGGGACCACTCGCGGTGGGTGGAGGCCTTCGAGCCCACGGCAGAGGCCATTCCTCAAGGCAATGGTTAGGGCTAGGTTTAGGGTTAGGTATATATGTATGTATGTATGTAAGTAAGTTCTTTTTGATTGGACTCAGTCTTGATCCGGCCCGTATTAAAGTTTCGAGGTTGTTGCCGCATGTGTGCTTGAGTTTAAACTTCGTGTACGTTTCGTGAAAAACTTTAATTAATTTTTTTTACAACAGAATTGAAACGTAAAAAGCTAAGTTAGAGCTCACTCATTTGTCTCTCCATTTCTGTTACATCTAAGCCAACCCTTCCAAGGTATTGAACTAAGTCACCTTCTTTGACATCAATAATTTTGTGTTGCTCCTTCACTTCCTCTGGCCATCCGTAGTCTACTATAACTAATGACCAAACATGATAGAACCTGTTTGCTTTTGTTCTTATACTGATTATGAGATCTCTTGACTCATCGTCAACATATAAGACACAATTACAATGGGATTTGTTTCTTG
>WBZZ01006112.1:110000-112500 GCA_019918135.1 Paulinella micropora
CGTGGAGAGAAAGGGCAGGCGCGGCGGAACGCAGCCTGCTCAAAACAAGCAGCCTAAACGTCTCTTTGCTCCCGGCCATTCTTACTGGCGCATGACAAGTAAGGCTGAAGGCCAGCAGCAGCCCACATGCGCCACATTCCCGCAGAACATTCATTCTATCCACTAAGAAGATATACACGACTCTGTTGTTCTTCTTCAGCATACGCAGCAGGTGTTCCTCAGTCAAGGACCTAGTCAATGTCGTCTCGGGCGCCCCAGCGCTGCAAATTGGCGACGCGTGTCCGCCTCCCAGATTGTGGCCCCGCGCCAGCCGAAACCAACATAGCCACTCATGAACCGGGTCTCCATGTGTCGCTTGATAGCGAGGCAGCTCCAATAAGTGAGGATTAGCGGCCCAGCAGCCGCTGCGCTCGCACACGAAATCAGAAAACACGTTGTGCGTGGAACAGCGCACGCATACCCAGCGTCCTAGGGGGCAAATACTGCTGAATGCTTCTGGGCGAGGCGGGGGCTCGGGCCTCGCCGGTAGCTGATCACCCGCACCACAACGGTAAAAAACTCTTTAATGAAATAACGTTTTAAAGATTTGAACATGTATATAATATTATTCATATGCATGTATGATTCTTTAATAAAACAAAACTTGTTTGAATGAGATAAAATACAGTGCATACAGCCTCAGTAGGATTGTACCGTCTTTTCCTTGCTCTTATTGCCCTGTTTGCCAGTGCCGCCACGCCGTTCTTCTTTTTGCTGCTGCCTTGGCCGCCGTCATCCTTGACTTTGCCAGTGCTGCCACTGCCGCTGCCGTCGTTGCTCTTTCCGCCGCGAGTGTCTTCATCACCGCCTTCCTCTTCTTCGTCTGACGATTCGTCGGCGCTGTCCACCTTCTGTGAACCGTCGTCGCACTTGCCCTTCCCATTCTTTTTCTTTTTTTGGCAGATTTGCTTCCATGTTTTTTTCCTACATAGATGCAAATAAATACATAAATACATACATACGTACATGCATGCATACAATGTTATTATTACATACATAGTAGTATCATGAATACATTCATGCACTTCTTACATACAATGCAGACATGCATACATACACACATAACATACATACATAATTTGTATACATAAGATGTTACATACACAAAGACCTTTCAGCTTTTCGAGTTGTTCCTACATCTCCGACATCCGACGCTCCAGTTCTTCGCAGTCGGCTTTCGATTGCTTGCGTTCTCCGCTGCTTGAGCCATTGCTTGACTGCGTTCTCCGACTCCTTGAGCCTTTGTAATATACTATGTATTGTATGTATGTATGGTATGTATGTATGGCGCTCGCGGCATATACGCGGCGCTCGCGGCATATTCGCGGCGATCGCGGCATGTATAAATTACGTGCGCGGTATGCAGAGGACACTCTCCGCGCTCGCGGCGGTCGCGGCATATTTGCGGCGGTCGCGGCATATACATAAATACCCATGTATGTATGCATCATGGCATGCATATATTTATTATGTATGCATGTATGCATGTATGTATGTATGTATGTATGTTTGTTTGTATGTATGTATTGCATGTATGTATGTATGTATGCATGTGTGCATGTACCGATTTGCCGTTTCCTTTGCTGCATCTTTTTCCACTTTTCCAACTTGCACTTCCAGTTGTGCCATCCTAGGTTGGTATGTATGTATGCATGTATGTATGCATGTATTTATGTAATATGTACTTGTATGTAATTGTATGTAGGACATTGTATATAAATATGTATGTACCACTGTTTGGTGTCGACAAGCTCCGAGGCGATGGTAACTTCTGGCGAAGACTTGCCTTTTTTTTAGGAGGCTTGTACACCCCCACATCGCGCTGTAGCTTCTCCGACAGCTTGTTTAAGTCCTTAACGGACTCTTGGGTGCTCTTGACTGCGTCTTTCAGGTTTTTGTGTTCCTCTTGCTTCAAGCCACCAGACTGACTCTACATAGATATACAAACACTGACAGGTTGATGCATAAACAGTCACAGATAGACAGGCAAACAAACAGATGTATTTTTTCTACATATATAAATAAGCATATAGAGATATGTACCTTTTTAAATCTTCAGATCATTCGACAGGCCATCCAACTGTTCTTCCAGCTTGTTGACTGCTGCCTGGATAGCCATCTGCTGGCTCCACGCTACTGGGACGAACGGCAGGGACTCTAGCTCTAACTTGCTGAGAGTCTTCGGGGAGAACAGCGCTTCTATATGTAGATGTATATATGTATGTATATATATACATATGTATATGTTTATGTATAGTATATGTATATGTATATGTATATGTATATGTATATGTATATGTATATGTATATGTATATGTATATGTATATGTATATGTATATGTATATGTATATGTATATGTATATGTATATGTATATGTATATGTATATGTATATGTATATGTATATGTATATGTATATGTATATGTATATGTATATGTATATGTATATCAATATGCATATG
>WBZZ01006112.1:122500-137500 GCA_019918135.1 Paulinella micropora
AAGGCGGTCGAGCTAGCAGTCGGGTCCAAAGCGGGGCTGCTTGGGCCGCAAGGTTGTTGGAGCGCACTGAAGGGGCCTTTTCCATCACGGACATGCAGCGCACCGGCGCATTCAACCAGGACAAGTTGCTGTGGGAAGGCGATGGAAGATGTACGACCATCTGGGCCGATGCAAACCGTTGCAAGGGTTCGCAGTTTGGCCGAGCATGGCTTGTCGTTTCAGATGGAGTCGAGCAAGGATCGTTTTTGTCGGAAGAATGGAGGGAGGAAGATGAGGGACTGTTTACAGCTGAGTCAGGCGAGGACGCATCGCGAAGAGAGCTCTTCAATTATTTGCAAGCTGTATGTGAGATGCATGTTATGACGGGGTGTGTGCGCTTTTGTATTGTTGGTGATTGTGCGCCGGCCTGTGCGTGCATTGCTAAAGCGCATTCGCCCACGCCCGGCATGCAGGCTATTCTTGATGTTTACTCGTGGCTTTTTGCGGAGCGATGTATTAGTGTGCTTGCCTACAGGGCTGGGAGAGAGCGTTTGCATATTGTTGATGCTCTGGCTCGTGGTCAGGTGGAAAAGGCGGCGCGCCTTCTGACGAGCGGGGGATCTTTCGTTCTTGGCTCGCGGGTCACCCAGCTGCCAAGACCGCTGGCTGGTTAGTCGAAGAGGCTGTCGGCTTCCTGGACGGGGGGTTGGCGTACAGCACGAGCAGAAGTTATGCGTCCGGTGTCAATCGGCTGAAGAGCTTCGCTGAGACTTTCGAGACTGAAGGTTGGGAGATTCGCTGGTGGGAGCCCGACCCGGCGCTCCTTGTTTTGTTTATGACGTATATTATCGGACAAATCTCGGTGGGCACGCTGAAGGTTTATCTGTATGGAATTCGTAATTATTGTTTAGCGCATGGCCAGGTTGATCCTCTCAAGAGCTATCATGTTGAACGATGTTGGCGCGGGATCAAGAGGAGCAAGAAGAAGGGGAAGGATAATCGTTTAACTCTGACTGTTGACCTTCTCAAGGCAGTGGTGACCTTTGCTACGGGACTTTTGGCAAAAGGGGGCACGGGCCCGCGCGACGCGCATGATCTTATTGTCCTCTGTACTATCATGGTATGGGGGGTTTTCGGGCTTTTTCGGATTGGTAAGTTAGTTGTCTCGGGGCCTAAGCGGTATGCTCGAGTTTTGAGACGCATGCATTGCGTGCTTTTGACTGAATGCGAGGAAAGCTTCTTGTGTATTAACCTAGACGGTTCCAAGATCGACCCGTTCCGAGGTGGTTTGGCCGTTTGGTTGGCCGACCTCGATGTTATGGTCCTTTCTCCTGTGTTTTGGTTTCGGCGGCATGAATCTTCGCTTCTTTCGGTCGGACTTAACAGAGGAAAGGCTCAAGCGATGTTCAGATGGGCTGATGGAGTTACAGTTACCAGAGAGCGGTTTGTTGCGGATGCCCGAAGGCTCTTGGCGCGAGCAGGGATTGACGATGGGACTCACTTCAATGGTATTTCTCTTCGTCGAGGTGGGGCCAAATCGCTGAAGTTGGCAGGAGCATCGGATTTGGCGATCATGCGGGCTGGACGCTGGTCTTCGGATTGTTTCAAGCGCTACATTGACACTCCGCGAGGGGAAATTATGCTTGAGCAGCGCAGTCTGATCAGTAACTGGAACCGATAGAGACTTTGGCCCTGGGTGGGCCTGGGTAGTGCCGGGTGGCCAACCTGGCTAGGACGGACACGGCGCGTGTCGGCTTAGTTTTCTTTCATAATAATCCTAAACCCATTGTGTGCGGCTTGCACTTTCTCTTGCACCCGGCATGGGCCAAGCTGCCTCTATCTGTCCATTGTCTTATTATATTAAATATCGGCTTTCGACCTTATGGTTAGAGTTTACTGTGGATAAATACTGCACGTGTCTGTCGTTGTTGAACTTTATTAATAACGGTCAAAGCCGGCTGCCGGGCTTCGGTTAAGCTGTTTTCGGTTTGTTCATTTTTCCTGCTGCGGTTTCTTTTGCACTGCTTGTAATTCATTTGCGTTAAGGCCGCTGCTTTCTAATGCCTTTACATTAAGTTTTATTATTTTCCAATTTACCCTTCGTTTTTCCCTTTTCTAGCTTTATTTGGAAGACTAGTGTTTTCTGAAGTTTAGGGACTTGCTTTCGAAGTTTTTGAGTATCTTTTATTCACAATTCGTCTCGGTTTCGAATTTCGTTTTGTGTTCCCTCCCTCCCACCCGTTTTAGTTATTCTTTGCGGAGGGGCCTGGGTAGTGCCGGGTGGCCAACCTGGCTAGGACGGACACGGCGCGTATCGGCTTAGTTTTCTTTCATAATAATCCTAAACCCATTGTGTGCGGCTTGCACTTTCTCTTGCACCCGGCATGGGCCAAGCTGCCTCTATCTGTCCATTGTCTTATTATATTAAATATCGGCTTTCGACCTTATGGTTAGAGTTTAATCCAACATTTCAATTATTGAACTGGGCACACGACAATATAGGCTTAAGTTTTGATGCTTATTATGACGGCTCAAACTGGAAATCAAGTAATGCTGGTTCAAACTTTCAAATATACAAAAACTCAAACAAACTTGCTTTTGACTATAAATCAGGAATAGCAGCAGGAAGCAATATAACATGGTCTGAGGCGATGGATATAAGCACAGCAGGATTACTAACTGCGAATGCGGGGATTACATACACTGGCACACTAACGTCAGTAACGAATGCCAGTGGGGCGAAAATAGGAATTCAGGGACTAACAGACGGAACAAATGCAAAAGGAATATTTCTATGGGATACCACCAATACAAGTTGGGGAATTTATGCAGCATCTGGCGGAGGTGGAAACACTAGAAGTTTGGCAAATGGTTTAGCCGTTTCAGGAAATGATTTTGCTTCGTATAGTTTTCGTTTTAGGGTCGCTAATGATTCTACGATGGGTTTTATATGGGAGAATTAAGGGGAGCAACTATTAATGTCATTGAATGGCGCAAACGAAACTTTATGGACAAAAGGATTGATAACGGCTAGTGCTGGAATTACATATTCTGGGTTGCTAACGACCACAACTAATAATGGAGCAAAAATAGGAATTCAAGGACAAACAGACGGGACGAATGCGAGAGGAATATTTATTTGGGATACTGGTGATTCAGCATGGGGGATTTATATGTCTCAGTCTGGAGCAAATTAATCATTAAGTGGAGGAACAGCACCAGCAGGAGGAGTAGGCGGAGGATTAACTTCTTATGCTATTAGATTTAGAGTGAATAATTCTTCAACGAGTGGGTTCATATGGGAGAATAGTTCAAATACTGCTTTAATGTCTTTGAAAGCAAGCGATGGACAATTATGGGTATTGTCTAATCCAATTCAATATTCAGACAGGAGAAAAAAAAGAAGATATAAAGGAATGCTTAGGCTTAGATTTTATTAATAAGTTAAATCCAGTCTGCTATCGTATGATTGATGACAACAAGAAACAAAGAACGGGTTTGATAGCACAGGAATTAGAAGAAATACTAACAGAAATGAATATGCTAGATTTTGGCGGTTTTATAAAAGAAACAATTATGGTTCCGTGTCCAAAGCAAAGAAAGAATGCAAATTGAAAGGTGTGAGTGTTAATCCAGAAGATGTTAAATGTGTTGATAGTGGTGATGTCGGTTATGGTATAGGTTATTCCGAGTTTATCGCCCCATTAATTAAGGCCACATAGGAGTTATCGGAAAAGGTAGTTAATTTAGAAAAAGAAAATAAACTTTTACTTAATATACACAAGACCAAACCAACCAATTAGCAGAAATACGAGCAGTCGTTTTTTCAAATGTCAAACAATAATACAACTAGACTTCACAGAACACCGCCTATTATGGATATGGATGGCAAACTAACTCCCGAATTAAAGTCTCGTGTTCTTGAAGTAGAACTAAAAACTGAGGAAAAAAAAGTAGAGCACGAATTGGAAGATAACTGGAATTGTTGTTGTATAAAAAACAGACCGACCGACAGCCGACTTATTAAATACTTATTTCAAATGGGTATCATTATTGCCATTATAAACCTTTGTATCGTAAGGCTGTCTGAAAAGAACTTACCTTGTGAGGTTGCTAATACTTATGTCGGAATTTTCAATTTACTCATAGGAATTTGCCTTCCATCACCTTCCAGTTCAAAGAAATGAACACTCGTATAAATGTATTTTATACCAAGAACTATCGCTGGCACAGATTAACGGCAGGGCTTCATCAAAACTAACACACCAATCACTCATAGGCTTATACACACATTTAAATTTAGTTTCTATTCCTTGCTTTAAACAATAAGCACAGCTCTCATTCTTTTTTTCGCTTACCCGCGAGTAAAAGTCGCAGGCCGTCCGACCTAACTCCTTGAAACTGACAGCGGAAATATTGATACAGGAAATTTAGCGGGAAGAATTGTTGTGTGTTTGGAATTTCTTGCTTAGAATATACACGATGCAAAAAATCAATAATGTCAAGGTGAAGCCTGTAAAACAAGAGGGGGATGGAAACAAAAAAGCCAAGGGTTATAAATTATTCAATGAGCCGTATGCAAATATATTTCTACTTGCCCGTAAGAAGAGCGGGAAAACAGCAGCACTCTTTGAAATACTGAAACGGACAACAGACAGAAAAATCCGTATCGTCATTATCGCTTCAACAATACACAAGGACTACATTTATAAAGCAATGGTTAAGCACTTTAAAAACAGTGGAAACCCAATGGCAATTTATACATTTTTAAATCAGATTGTGTAAATGTGATAGACTATGAACTTGACAAACTGAATAGGCAGGACGAGCAACACGAAGGAGAAATAAAACAGAACAAAGAGGAAATAGAGAAACCACAATTTCTTTATTTCGGAAAGGAAAAGAAAAAAGAAGAAGGAGGTGAGAAGAAAGAGAGACCAAGTAAGTGTATGTCACCAGAGGTTGTTTTTGTTTTGGACGATTTAGGGAGCGGATTAAGAGATAAGTCCGTAAGCGATTTGTTAAAAAAGAACAGACACTATAAAAGTAAGGTGATTATGTCTAGTCAGTATTTGAATGACCCACGGCCAGAAACCATTAAGCAGTTAGATTATTTGTTAATCTTTCCGGGTCAGTCTCATGATAAAATGGAACTCGTGTATAAACACTTAGACTTATCTTTCGACTTTGATTATTTCTTCAAAAGTATCACGAGGCTACAAAGGAGAGATTTAATTTTCTTTATGTCTCAAGTGTTGATGATGAATTACGGAAAAATTTTGCCTATCGCATGAAATAATATTTTTAGAATTATTTGTTTATTTTTGCTGAAAAGATTTTTAAAATCTTTCTAATATATGCCAGTATCACCAGTGATAATTTCACAACCATCAGGATATAACATCGGATACAATCCATCAATGCCACAGAAGGGAGGAAAAAAGAAAACTAAGAAGAAGAGTGTGCAAAAGGGAGGAAAGATTAACTGCTAAGGTCGGAAAAACTGCCTTGGCGGTTAATAAATTCCTTCGCGATAACAAGGTAATCTCTAGAACTGCGGGGGCATTGAGTAGCATTGGGGTGCCTTACGCAGGTAGTGTTAGTGCTACAGCATCAAAACTCGGATATGGTAAGCAACGAGGAGGTGCTGTAAAGTTTCATTAAATGATGATATTTGTTTTTCAGACTACGTCTTCAACAAACATCGTAAAACCGATTTATTTTTTCCTAAAATAAAAAATAGATGTTTTAGAATATAAACGAAGTGTTATAGCAAAATTCGCGAGCGAATTTTTTATAAGCGGGAATGCGAAGCATGAAGCGCAATTCTAAAATATCAAAGGCAAAAGTCCGTCCACCTCGGGTTTATAGGAATAAGAGCGGGAGACCTTATATTATCCAGAAGGGTAAAAAATATTATTTTAATTTTGGTAAGAAAACAAATGATATGAGCACACTTCAAATCGTTAAGTTGTTTTTGAAATATATTGGTAAGCCGAGGCCACAAAGGCAGGGCCAAGGGAAAAAATAATCAAATCTGATTTCAATCGTCTTGAACACGAGAACAGAAACCAGATACAAAGCAACTTACAAAAGAAATATGAGTTAATACATGACGAGGAAGAAAAGGAAAAGAAGAAAAGGGATGAGATAGAAGAAGAAAAAACAAGGCTAGAACGAAAAGACATAGCAGATGCTAAGGAAAGACAAGATATAATGGATAGGGAACATAAAAGAGAACTAGCGGATATTAATGAACGAAAGGAACAAAAAGCCAGAGAACTAAGAAGGGAGCAAAAACTCATAGAAGATGTAAAATATGAAGAAGACAGAAAAAATAGGATACAAGCATTACCACCGCCGCCACAATATCAATATATTATGCCACCGCAGCAGGGACAGCCACAAGCACCGCCATTAGGAGCACCATCACAAGCACCGCCATTACCTAATTTAGGAGATGAAGCACCATTGAAAACAAAAGAGCAATATGAGGAAGAAAAAAAAGCAAAAAAGATATTGAAACACTGAAATTAGCAGGATATACAGATAAGTTCAAAAAAAAGATGAGTCGTAAAGACTTACAAAAAGCCAGTCAAGATATTCAGACGGCTATAGCCACAGCGACATCTTTAGAGGAACAGAAAAAGTTAGCATAAGAATATATAGAAAAACTTGAAAAGGAAGAAAAGAAAGCAGAAGAAAAGGGTAAGTATTTTGAAAATTGACAAATTAATCAATTTTTAATCTCTGCATTTTCAAAAACTTATCACCCAAACATTACTATAAACGAGTTAGCACATGCTTTAAAAAAGAGACTAGATAGTGATAAACATAAAAAATCAAATTACAAAAACACTTCAAAGTGGATAATTAACATGATTAAAAGGTTTAATATTGATGTTGGAAATGAAAAGGAACACGTAAAAAGAAAAGTAGCGGATTATGCTAGATATGAGAAGTTTATGGGTATTAATGAACAAAAAGGGAATGGAGCGAAGACATTAGAAGAATTAATTGATAAGGTATTTTCAATAAAAATAATTAAAAAATATCTATCCCGCAATGGTTGGAGGCACACAATGAATAAAAAGGACTTTGTAAAAACTTTAACTAGCAAAATGACTATAGACCCAAATGTAGATAAACAAGTTTCAAATGATTTGAATATTGACGAGGGAATGCCCCACCCTACTATTACCACGTCATTAGAGCACCTGCAAGAGGAGCCACAGCAACAACAGCAAGAGGAGCCACAGCAACAACAGCAAGAGGAGCTACAGCAAGAGCCAGAGCAACAGCAAGAGCAATCCATGCAGGAAGGAGAGGGACGGGGACTAATGACTAATGAAATAGACGACATAATGAAAAAATATGGATGGTATCTCGGAGCGATAGCCAGTGATGAAATCTACAAGTTGAAGCCCGGAAGCAGAAAACGATACGGATTTATTATGAATTTGGACAATCACAAGCAAGCAGGGTCTGATTGCATCGCAGTATGGATAAGTCTAGATAAAGACAGGAGTGTTGAAGTCTATGACCCTTTAGCACTTTATGAACCTACTGAAGACTTCCAACAACAAATGAAACAACTAATTGACAAAAGCCATCCCAATAGTTATTTGTTAATGAAGGTTAATCAAGTAAAACAACAATCAAACACCTCAGACACGTGCGGTTGGCATAGTATGAGATTTTTAATGGAGCGAGCGAAAGGAAACAGGTTTAAGTTTAGTTCGGGTTTCACAGACTTAAAAGAAGAAGAAGCAGAAAAATTAAAAGCACAGAACGGGTATGGTTTTGATACATATATATGAATTTTGTATTAAAGGAAACAGATATAAAACATATAAAAACTTATAAAAGAACACAAATGCCAGACTACAAGCAAGGAAAGATTTACTCAATCCGCTCACACCAGACTGACAAGATTTACATGTCAACCTCTTTCTCATAAAATGAGTGGGGAAGTGATTACAAAAACGCATTGAAACAGAATTCTTCTTTTGGATTATTGTGTTTTCCTGACGCCTACATTGAACTCATTGAAATATATCCATGTAATAGCAAAATAGAATTACTGAAGCGAGAAGATGAATTAATAAGAAACACCAATTGTGTCAATAAAATAGTTTCTGGAAGAACTCGTAATGAATATTAATATGAAGATAAGAAACATAATATTCTACTAAAATATAAGGAATACAGAGAAAAAAACAGAGCCAGAATTTCTACATACCTAAGGGAATATTATAAAATTCACAGAAAAAATTTTACAGAAAAGCAAAGAGAATAAACAAAACACACAAACTTGAAAAAGCAAAAAAAAAAAAAAAAAGATAAAGAATATGCTATGATGAATAAAGAAAAAATAAGAGAGAGACAACCAAAGAAAATATACTTGCGAGTGTGGTGCTTGCTTAACTCAAGTCAAAAAGAATAGGCACGAAAAAACAAACAAACATATAAATTACATTAATAGTTTATATTTTGATATATCAGATATCTAAATATTATTTATATAGTATAAGAATGGACTATAAGGCAGGAAGAAGTCGGGTATCTATTACATAAATAGTAAAAATATAATAACTGGCACAGACAGCGACTTTACACACGAAGTTAATATGAAGGGACTAGACAATCCCACACATTGTAAAATTCTTCATATCTATGTTCCAAAATCTTATTATTTAGTTGCCTCTCCATATAATACTTTTACATTATCCGAAGACGGGTATGAGGCTTTAATTACGATACCTGAGGGAAACTACACAATAAACAATTTAAAAAATAAACTGGCCGAGGTACTGACGACAGAAAGTCCGAATGATTATACTTATGTTGTCTCAAGCATACAAACACAGAAGCGGAGGATGGTAAATTAACATTCAGTGTTTCAAATAACGGAGGTATTCAACCGCGGTTTATATTTGATGCTGATACCCGTATTCACGAGGTAATGGGTTTTGATAGAAATTCAACATATTTCTTCGCTAATGATTTTATTAAATCGCCGAATGTGATTATTTTAACTGGCGAAAAGACTTTATACCTTCAATCGGACTTAGTTGGTGAAGGAGATAATCATGTACTACAAGAAATATACACTGCCAACGAAATTCCATTTGGAGCCATTATATACGACGGAAGTGGGTCTGAGTATGGTAAGAAATTATCAACCAGTTCAAATAATGTATATAGGTTTTATCTTACAGACGAAAACGATCAGGCTATAAATCTTAATGGGTTAGGTATTGTTATGACATTGTTGATTTACAGGGAAACGAATTATTTTAATTTATTTACATCATTTTTCAATTTGTTAAAGGTGAGGTAGGGTAATTAATTTTAATTTTAGAATTATTTATTTTTCTATAAATATATTCTGGTGAATTAGTTAATTTTCACAACTGCCTAAAAAAAACAAAAGTACTTACTCAACACGGCGGAGAATTAGACTTCAGTAAGACTGATTATATCAGCGGTTCGTATCGCCTTAACAAACTTACTCCTCGCGAAGGAGCAGGAAATGTTGTTGTTACTTCAGCGGGCGGTCAGGAAAGCACATTTGACCTTATCAGTCGCCCTTTTAACTTGGCAAAGTCGGTGCTGAGTTTCACTTACGCCCCAGGTGCTTCAGGAGTTGCAGATAGACACAATCGTATTTTTATGGATTGTTTGAGTATGATTAGACAGATTCAACTTCAAACCCGTAGTGGTGTTTATTTGTGTGATTTGAATAATGTTGAAACTATTATGAAAATTGATTTGGAAGCATGAGACTTCATTGAAGGACTTTTTGGCACTTGAGAACCATGGAGCAGGTCTTGGTGTTGGGTGTATGCTTCAAAAGTGTAATGCTGATGGGCGAGCAACAACAGCCTTTACTGCTAACGTGTATGCTGGACAACAGGCAAGTGTGGCGACTGTAGCTGGTAGTATTGATACCGATAGCCACCTTCAGGCAACATTAAACCGTTTTGGTAATGCTATTGCTGGGGCTATCGCTCCTCCATCACTTAATGCACGAAGACATGATGATACTTTGCTGACAACTGGAGCGGGTGCTTTGTCCGCTGTGAATGTTTCATGCACTGAGGCGAAGTATCTTGAGGGAGGTATTGGTGGAAATAACACAGACCCCCTTATTTATGTGAAAATTCCATTGTCTATGATTTACAATACTATTTTCGCACTTGATAAGACTATTATGTTTCCTGAAATTCTGACCATGCAAATTGTTTGGGCGGCTAGTAACAGAACTGTTTATCACGTTGGTGGTGTTGATGCTAATACAGTTCTTGCTACCACTATTAACACAGCAAATCAAGGTTCTTTTCCTTGGACCACTAATTCGCAGGTAGTAAACTTAAACTTGTTTCTAGCGGTGGAAACAAACCCTGATGTTATCCAGTCTATTCAACAAAAAGTGAGCAGTGCCGAAGGTATGTCTTTTACGATTGACTACCCATACTCATACAAAACACGATTCAGGCATCTACAAGTCAGAACATTATTATGAGGTTCGATAGAGGACACGGACGGAGAATTAAGAAAATTTACCATTCAGCATTTAATAATGAAGAAACAAAGGATACCGCGTCGTTATAATAGGAATGGTTCAAAGATTACTTCCTTCTATACTACCCTTGACGGGTCTAGACTTCAAGAATTTAATATTAGCACTGCTAATACAACCCTTGAAGATTACATGTATCTAAAAAATAAGATTGAAGGCAGTGCTTTGGTAAATAGCAATGTCTATCAATACAACTGGTTCTGGATGGATACATTTGATAACACTCGCCCGCTTTGGAGTAAAGACCAGAATGAAATTAGCGGGCTTGACCTTTCTCAAGAGAGACGCTGGGAGATGATGGCTACTACTGCAAATGTTGGTCTCAATCATTACACTCTTGCTATCACTCAACGAGAGGTTCAAGTGAAGGCAAATGTTATTACTATTTCATAATGGATATGAACCGATTTATGAATAAAATATCAATGATTTAAATAATTTTTTATTTTATATATAAACTCATTATATAAACAAACTCGTTCGTGTTATACATAATATGTCTCACCAGAGAAATTTAATCACGCAAAATCCAGACGGAGATTTTTTAAACGTCAGGGTCGGATATGATGGTGGTATTAAAACTGATGATATGAAAACTGCTTTTGGAGAAACACTAGTTGGACAATTAACTCCAGTTGTTCAGGAAATCTTTCCATACACTATTAATACAAGGGTATGGACTAAAACAGAAACAAAATCTTCTGTGTCATTTTTGAATAATATGGCAGAATTAAAAACTCAAGCCGATAACACGGCGAACGCTATCCTAACAAGTAAAAGAAAAATAAAATATCGGACTGGTATGGGAGTTGTTGGTCGCTTCACTGCTATATGGACAACTGATGACACAAAATCCTATTATTCGTGTGTAGGAATTGGTGAAAGTGATTTTTCAAATGGTTTTCATTTTGATAAAACTAATGTTGGGATGAGTATTCTACAAGCCAAAGGAGGGGCTACAACTTATATTCAACAAGCAAACTGGGATGACCCGTGCAATGGAACAAAAGATATGACTGTTATTGATTGGAGTAAAGGAAATGTATTCCAAATTCAATTTCAATATTTAGGCTTTGGTGCTATAAGGTTTTCTATTGAAAATCCTACGACAGGCGAATTTCAATTAGTCCATACTATTAAGTATGCGAATGCCAACACAGGTGTAATTCTAAGAAGCACTACTTTACCATTTACCGCACTAATGAGGAATGATGCTTCTACCGGAATTCAAACTCTTAAAACAGCGAGTGTTGGATTATTTATTGAAGGAAGTAATACAATAAACACAAGTATAACAAACGAAGTGGAAGGAAGTAAAGCAGCAAACACAACTGAAAGCCCTATTATTAGTATCAGGAATAAAGCAACATTTGATGCTGCTGGTGCTAATTTAACAAATTATTCAAATGTGTATCCGACTTTGATAAGTATTATAAATGAAGATAGTAAGTCGTGTGTAGTAAGAATGGTATTAAATGGAACACTAACTGTAGCAGGTTTTGCAGATGTTGATTCTAAGTATTCAATTGTAGATACTGATACAAAGGCGAGTGCTGTTGCCAACGGAACAACAATTTTTAAACTTTACGTAAATTCTCAATCAACTCAACATCTATCTATCTATCTTATCTATCTATCTTATCTATCTATCTTATCTATCTATCTTATCTATCTTATCTATCTATCTATCTATCTATCTATCTATCTATCTATCTATCTATCTATCTATCTATCTATATGTCTATCTATCTATCTATATATCTATCTATCTCTCTCTCTCTACCTATCTACCTATCTATCTATCTATCTATCTATCTATCTATCTCTCTCTCTCTGTCTCTCTCTCTCTCTGTCTCTCTCTCTCTCTCTCTCTCTCTCTATATATATATATATATATATCTACTTACCTATCTATCTATCTATCTATCTATCTATCTATCTATCTATCTATCTATCTCTCTCTCCACCTACCTACCTACCTATGTACCTATCTATCTATCCATCTATCTATCTATCTATCTATCTACCTATCTATCTATCTATCTATCTATCTATCTATCTATCTATCTCATCTATCTATCTTATCTATCTATCTTATCTTATCTATCTTATCTATCTATCTTATCTATCTATCTTATCTATCTATCTATCTATCTATCTATCTATCTATCTATCTATCTATCTATCTCTCTATCTCTCTCTCTCACACACACACACTCTTTGTCTCTCTCTCTACTCTCTCTCTCTCTCTCTCTCTCTCTCTCTCTCTCTACCTACCTACCTACCTACCTATCTATCTATCTATCTATCTATCTATCTATCTATCTCTCTCTCTTTCTCTCTCTCCCTCTCTCTCTCCTCTCTACCTATCTATCTATCTATCTATCTATCTATCTATCTCTGTTTCTCTCTCTCTCTCTCTTTCTCTCTCTCTCTCTCTACCTACATATGCACCTATCTATCTATCTATCTATCTATCTATCTATCTATCTATCTATCTATCTATCTTATCTATCTATCTTATCTATCTGATCTATCTATCTGATCTATCTATCTTATCTATCTATCTATCTATCTTATCTATCTATCTATCTATCTATCTATCTATCTATCTATCTCTCTCTCTCTCTCTCTCTCTCTCACACACACACACACACACTCTTTGTCTCTCTCTCTCTTCTCTCTCTCTTTCTCTCTCTCTCTCTCTCTCTCTCTCTTTCTCTACCTACCTACCTACCTACCTATCTACCTATCTATCTATCTATCTATCTATCTATCTATCTATCTATCTATCTATCTATCTATCTATCTATCTATCTATCTATCTATCTATGTACTACTACTACTACTACTACTACTACTACTACTACTACTACTACTACAACTACAACAACAACAACGAATATGTATGTATGTGTGTATGTGTGTATGTATGTATGTATGTATGTATGTAGGTAGGTAGGTAGTAGGTATGTATGCAATTTCATCCAGTAGCATGTCTGTAGGGGGTGACTTATTGGAAAGCACGGTACTGGCTCAGGAAATCCCAGGGTCTTCACCCCCACCGACATGGGGGAAGAAGGTACCAGGGTCTGTCCCTGATCACCAGGCTTGCTCTCCAATATTCCTGCTTTGATATCTGGAAGAAATATCCAAGCTGGACCGATCAGCAAGTACAGGCAATGCTGTTACAGCTTGGATGGACTTGGGTATATCATAGACATTCACTCACTCCAAGCGTTAACATGTGCAGGCACACATGAAAACTGTTTGCTTTGTTGTGCAGATGAGAGGAGGTCGAGATGGGGCGGCGAGGAGAAGACTACAACGCTTGCGAAAGAAAGATCTGGGGCTCACCTTGAATTATCATTTATTTTACATCATATATCATATATAATTTATTTTACATCATATATCTTTTATCATATATCTCATACCATATATCATGTATCATGTATCATATATCTTTTATCATTTATCATATATCATATATCATATATCATATATCATATATCATATATCATATATCATATATCATATATCATATATCATATATATCATATATCATTTATCATATATCATATATCAAAAATCAAAAATCTTATATCATAAATCATATATCATATATCATATATCATATATCATATATCATATATCATATATCATATATCATATATCATATATCATATATCATATATCATATCTTATATCATATATCATATATCATATATCATATATCATATATCTTATATCATATATCATATATCATTTATCACATATCATATATCATATATCATATATTATTTATCATATATCATTTATCATATATCATATATCATGTATCATATATCATATATCATATATCATATATCATATATCATATCATATATCATACATCATATATGATATATCATATATCACATATCATATATCATATATCATATATCTTATATCATACTTCATATTTCATATATCATATATCATGTATCATATACCTTATATCATATATCATATATCATATAGCATATATCATATGTCATATATCATATATCATATTTCATATTTCATATTTCTTATTTCTTATTTCATATATCATATATCATATATCATAGATCATATATCATATATCATATATCATATATCATTTATCATTTATCATATATCATATATCATATATCATATATTATACATCATATATCATATATCATATATCATATATCATATATCATATATCATATATCATATATCATATATCATACATCATATATCCTATATCATATATCATATATCATACATATATCATATATCATATATCATATATCATATATCATATATCATATATCATATATCTTATATCATATATCATGTATCATGTATCATATATCATATATCATATATCATATAGCATATATCATATATCATATATCATATATCAT
>WBZZ01006112.1:145000-150000 GCA_019918135.1 Paulinella micropora
AAGATGCTACTGGTGGGTAAAAAGCTAGTGATTGCGGACGAAGTGGCCCCGTACCTGGAGCAGATTCGCCCTACTACGACCAACTCGAGGGCGACCGACCCGCGTATACGTGGTGGACGTCAGAACCGTGGGGCATGCCATATCTGCGGATCCAACCAGCACTGGGCGAGAAGCTGCCCTCAGGGTTCGTACGGCGCGAACACTGCACAAGGGCAGAACCAGCAGCAGCATGGCCAACAGCAGCAACCGCTGGCGTGGCAAAGTGTCCCCGGTTTCATGCCTCCGCAGCAAGGAGCAGCACCAGGGCCGCAAATCCAGTACGTGGCCCAACCTACACAAGGCATCATCACGCTTGCGCCCGCCATGCAGACCGCATACACCGCACAGCCCGCACCTACAGCAGTCATTTGCACTCACTGCAACAAACGCGGCCACACCGCCGAGCACTGCTGGACTTTGAATCCGAGCATGCGCCCACAGCGTTCTAGCAACTGAGCTGTTACAGCCAATCGAAAGTAAAATTGTCAGACGACGCTTCACGCGCATGACAGGCAATACACAGCGCAACACGCGCATGACTTGCATCACGCTGTCACTGACTTAGGCTCGTTTTGTTATGTCATCAAATAGATTTTATTTATTTCATTTGTTTATTTTATTATTATTATTATTATTATTATTATTATTATTATTATTATTATTATTATTATTATTATTATTATTATTATTATTATTATTATTATTATTATTGGGACACCGTGATAGCCCAGTGGTCAAGTTCTACCATCTGGGCCCTGTCGCCAGTTCGATTCCCGTCGGTGCCACCAGTATTTTCATTGAACATACCGGTCCGTCTGGACCAGTATTTTCATTGAACATACCGGTCCGTCTGGAAGTGTTGGAACTGCCCTTGCGGGGGTGTCATTAGAGCCTATCGTCAATTCTTCGTACTCCCCTCACGGGTGAGACGATGGAGGCGCATGTGCAGAAATGCATCAGCCATTGACAGAGAAGCACTATTATTATTATTATTATTATTATTATTATTATTATTATTATTATTATTATTATTATTATTATTATTATTATTATTATTATTATTATTATTATTATTATTATTATTATTATTATTATTATTATTATTATTATTATTATTATTATTATTATTATTATTATTATTATTATTATTTTCTTTATCAAATTTGGTTCGGTAACACGCCCCTGCATTTTACTAGATTCACTTAAAGATAGTACTTGTCACACTGCATCACGCCCCGATGGAATTCATACTATTGCGTCCGGCAAACGCTTCTATTTTCATACTTCATCGCGTGATTTATTAATAGTACTGATTCGCGATCTTGCTGTGTTATGATAGACAGCAACGGGTCCTCTTGCAAGGAAAATTTTCTGACTTCCTCCCTCACAAGGCACCGAAGTCCAAAGTATTTAAAGACTACTCTCAGGACATGGTGTGTGTATGGTGCAAGAAGATTGGTCATCTGGCATATTTTTGCCCATCAAGGCAGACAGTGCCGACACCAGCGGAGGAGGTATTATACGTATCCTGGCTTCTGACAACACCACAAGTAGCTGTCGAACAGTATAGCTCGGGCTCGTTAGAGGAGGTCAAGCAGAAGATCTTGACGATGGGTGAGACATACAATAGATGCAACCCGTGGGCAGACTCAAAGGAACCGGCACATGCAGTCAAGGCAAGGCTTGGGTTCTGGAAGGCAATAGGGGCGGATGCAGTGGTGCTATCATGGCTCGCATATGGTGTAGAACTCAGATTTGAGCGTGAGCCTCCAGCGACCGATTTTATGAACCACCCAAGTTACTTCGAGAACATTGCATTCGTCGACGACCAAAGTGACGACATGCTTACCCGTGGAGACGCGGTAGAAGTGAAGAGGGAGGAATGCATCATGATCGAGCCTCTCCAAGTGCTGGCTGACCCAGTGGGAATCAAGAAGACGAAGCTGTGCACTGACAAACGGTTCAGTAATTCCTTCCAAGCCAAGGCTCCTTTCACAATGGAGACGCTGGAAAATGACCTTCAGATGGTACTCGACGGAGACAGCGGCACAAAGATGTTCGTGGTGGATCTGCAACGCGCGTTTTATTCCATTCCGCTTGCTAGGAAAAGTACACCATACTCTGCCTTCAGACACAGGAGCAAAACCTATCAGAACAAGACGCTACTATATGGGTTCTGTTCTGCGCCGTTTTGGTTTGGGAAGATCATGAGGGTCGTCGTGAAGCTGATAAGGACCTTGAACTTGCCATCCATGCAATATGCAGACTACTTCCTATTCGCTGTCAAATTCCTACGCACCAACGATGGCATACCTACGTTCATTAAGACGCTGTTTGCCTACCTTGGTCTTCCCACTTCCGAGAAGACGCAGTGGGAACCCTTGGACGGGGTACAATACTTGGGATACGTCATCAACAGCAAGGACTTGTGGATGGGAGTGCCGAACGACAAGAGGGAAAGACTACTCAAGTCTATCCTCCAGCTCCTGGCGGACGTGCATTCCGCACAAGGGGCTTCGGTCCAGCAACTGCACTCAACTGCATCTTCGTTGATCAGTCTCAAGCTGGCGCTCTCCAACGCACAGCTGATGACTCGAGAAATGATGGCGACTGTCAACGCAGCCAACAGAATCGATAGGAGAAGCGTCACTACACAGAGCGGGTCAGAACTAAGCCAAAAACTGCAGTACTGGCTTCACATCCTGAGGGATCCGGCCAAATGCAGACGTGCAATATTTCAACCTCGACAGGACGTCGAGTTGAGGGTGGATGCAGGCGAGTTCGCGGTTGGGGGCCATGTGCTTGAAGAAGACGTAACAATCCCTCTACCATCTGAATTGATCGGTAATTCGTCGACGGAACGAGAGCTCTGGGCTGCGACTGTGATACCTCTCCATTTCAGATCCATCCTTCAGAATCGTAATACAGTCCTCACTGTGTTCGACTCAGCTAACGCAGTCATAGACCTGCAAAAAGGTGGGTCCAAGCGACCACACCTCACACGTCTCTGCAAGATGGTGGACGACGTATATACAGGACAGCTCAACATACGAAACAAACTTTGGGGCTGGGTCGAGAGAACTAACAACACGAGGGCAGACAGAAACTCCAAGGCGCTGACAGCAGGCTTGACAAACCTGACTGTCCATCCAGATGTCATGGGAAGGCTTATCATACGTTGGCGCCTAGAGGGCCGCGATGTTTGGGCACCAAATTTCGGACAAATAGGGCAGTCAGTCCTTCTTGCCACGAAATCCCGCAAAAGGGTTGCATTTGTCCTTCCGCATTGGCCAGCCAGACCTTGGTGGCCACAGATTCTAGAACATGCAAGAGATTCATTTAGTCTACCACCCGCATCATACACTCTAGCTCCAATGTGGCACAAACACCCATATCACGTGCACAGACCATTATGGCACATGCTTGCAGTGCTGTTTGATTTTACTCATTAAAATAATTTTACGCCCTGCAGGGACAGCAATACTAGATGACGACGAGATAGCGATCTGGGCAAGCCAAGCGGGCCGGAGAGACACCACAATGGAAACACTCAAAGCTTCCCTCCGGCAATTCCTCAAGTGGTGCGTGCAGCACGGGCGTATCTTCTTTCCTGCCTCCGACAAAACGATTGCGCACTATTTGAAATATATATGTCGGAGAGTGGGTATGCACAGTCAACAATCACTGGCCACCTGGCTGCAATTAAATCCCAATACGCACTGCACACTAGTAACGACCCGACCGAGAGTCTGCTAGTGCAATTGGCCAAACAGAGAGCGGTAGCAGAAGCTGTACCGGGGAGAGAGGGGAAATACCCCTTATTGAGGGACGACCTGCTCAAGATACTACAATTACCATTGGTGACATGGAGGGACTGCAGAGATGCTACGTTAATATTACTGCAGTGGATCTCAATGGCGCGCGTCAGTAACATTGTAGCATTGAAGGTATCGGACATCATGTTCCAACATGCCATCATCGGGAACAGCCCGTGCGAGTACATGGTACTCAGGTCCGAGAAATTGAAAAACGCGGAAGGCGAGAAGCTTGTCTTTATCGGCCAAGGGAACCAATCATTCTGCGCTGTCATGTGGGTCAGAGCATACCTCAAATACATAAAGGACACGTTCAAGGATTCATTCACCGACAGCTCTCCTCTTTTCTTCAAGCTATCTGGCAACGCATCGGGACATCTGAGTGCTGGCACCCCATCAAGTCTCTTGAAAAAGAAAGTTGCTGCAATTGCATTGGATCCAGCGATATACGCATCCCATTCAAATAGAATCGGGTCCGCGACTGAAGCGGCTCATTTGGGAATGAGAATCTACGCAATAAGAAGGCAAGGACTGTGGTCAGACAAAAGTTCGTGCGTGTACAAATACCTGCGTGACATAAGCTTGGAAAGCAAGCTAACAATCACACGCGTCTTACAGACCGGCAACGTAATCAACTAAATCGACCCTCTCTTACGCGAAAGCGGGTTTTTTATGACTATCATGTGTCAGTTAATGATGGCGCACAGTATTGTCTGCATTGGAAGAGCATAAACATTTTTTTAAGTAAATATTGATTTGGAAACACACTAGATTGACATACAGCTTGCGGATTTAAATCGTGTTGGGACGATATGATGTAAAACTGTAACCCTGCCTATAGATACTATTGTATAAGCACTACCACTTGCTACTGTAACTGATAGAGTAGTATTGTGTGTCAAGTGTCAACCTTTGCAAAAGAAAGTCATATACAGTCCCCTACTTTTTAGTTAAATACGTTTTACAAACATAACAGAGACAGGCACATGGGTCGATCATAGAAAAACGGGTGCTGCGTCGGTTCGACACTATCAGTATGTCCTTACATCCATATCATAAGAGAATCAACACCAAAAACGTAGGTGCTGACAGCATTTTGAAAAAACATGCAATTGTTTGCAAGAAAACGCTAAACATTACAACATA
>WBZZ01006112.1:162500-166622 GCA_019918135.1 Paulinella micropora
GGTATATATATATATATATATATATATATATATATATATATATATATATATATATATATATATATATATACCACGCCTCCTGTTGTGAGAGTGAGAGTGTGAGAGAGAAGAGAGAGGAGAGAGAGAGAGAGAGAGAGAGAGAGAGAGAGAGAGAGAGAGAAGAGAGAGACTCAGAGAAAGAAACGATTGTTTCTTTTGCACAGGTCTATCTTATGACGACCCGGAAGCAAACTTCAAAACAATTGCATGCAACAGCAAGAAGGAGCATGTGGCACGCGAGAGGGTGGGCGATCTTTGGCAAGAGCTCGAAGCACTTGCTGGGGACGCTGTCAACGTTTTGTGTGCATACGTGGAGGTGCAGCGCAACAAGGAGAAACTCAAAAGGGTAATACTCTCTCTCTCTCTAGTCTCTCTCTCTCTCTCTCTCAGTGTAAGGGCTACACATACACAGATTCAAACTCACACACATACAGGAATCCAAAAGTATGGAGAGCCTTCAGCCTTCAAAGTTCAGCAACGCGCTGATCAAGAAAGCTAACGAATTGCTCCGGCTGAAATTAGGAGACGGTCTGTTTATCTTCCTCCTTTTACATTTCTAGTGACATACTTTGTTGTCAATATATGTATGTTCCTGCATGCTGTCTATAAGTATGTTTTGTTTATCAATGTATGCATGTAAATTTTACGTAATAAATATGCAGGCGCAGCATCTACGTGGACGGCTGAAGGAACAAAAATCAAGCTTGATCAGACGAGGGCCAGCAAATCTGGAAGTCCGCCTTCGAAATACGGCGTGAAGAAAAAGAAAAGGAAGAGGCGGCTGAGGCTGGTCAGACACGACGTGGCAAGAAGAGAAGCATGGTATACGTAAATACAATGATATACATACATGTGTTGTTCTGTGTTTGTTTTGTTGTTTTGTTTGTTTTTTGTTTGTTGTTTGTTGTTTGTTTTTTGCTGTTTGCTGTTTGTTGGTTTGTTGTTGGTTTGTTGTTGGTTTGTTGGTTTGTTGTTGTTTGTTGTTTGTTGGTTGTTTGTTGCTGTTTGTTGTGTTTGTTGTTGTGTTGTTGTTTAATTTGTTGTTGTTTAATTTATTGTTGTTTGTTTGTTTTGTTTTGTTTTGTTGTTTGTTTTTTTTTGGGGGGGGGGGGGGGGGAAGGGAGGTGGCAGCGCGTATACATAAGTTGATGCATGCATACTTAGGCATTGTAGGGCATCACCCCGGATAGCCGGTAAAAAGTACCTTTTCCTGGTGACAGGTGCACCAGCTTGTTTTTCAGTATTATTTGTCCGGATTGGACCTGATGCCATTTTATTCCTGGTCTGTTGCCGTTTTCCTTTTTGGCTTCACTGAGCTAATACAACGAGACATCATTCTCATTCTTGAGGACTGTGTTTGGTTGTATTACCGACTTTTTACGAGCTATCGTTGGGGGCATTACATTTGGAGTCCACATCACTAGGGTGATTTCTTTCTGCTTTGCCACACAGGCAACAGAGTGAATTTTCACTGACCTGTCTCACACGGGGACGTCAGACGAAAACAAATACTCCAACACAGCTCCCTCATAACTCTTTCACAAAACAAATAATTTGATTGGTCTCAAGCAGGTGTCTCGTACCCTCTAGCCCAATCAGTATCTGTGTGCTCACAAGGAGACATCAGATACAAACTCTCTGTCGTTCTTGCTGTTCTCACACAGAGACCAAGAAGAAGGAGGTGGACAGAAGAGTGAAGGAACACACACAAAACACAAACAAGCATAGGGACAGGAGCACAACACTCTACCCTTCTAGTTTGTGCATTTATCTGCATTATCTCACACATACGTCAGAGTATTTTTGCAAATCTCTGATCGTTTTCTAAAGGTAGGTCTGAGAACCTATCCGACCGACTGTCGACTTCTCAAGGAGAGCTTTTCTAGCTTCTCTATTACTATCTGTGTGTAGGTCCAAGTGCCTCATACTAGATACAATATAGAAAAGAAGGAGGAGAAAGTAATCTGAGTAAGGAGAACAAGAAATCGGAGAAAATCTCAAAGACTATTTTTCTCAAACAAAAACAAACATACAAACAGTGTTTCATAGAGGACAGGGAATCTTATCTTACCCTCTCTATTAGTTTCTCTCTTCACTAGTCAATCGACTGAAGGAGGAACAGAACACAAACGAACAAAAACCAAACATAGGAGCTGACACTGTCCTCCTGTTGATCACTACTACGACATCATGTCGACAGAGACCGCCGAAGTGAGTGAATTCTCGGAGGCAGATCAAAGAAGAGAAGAAGAAGAAGCAGGAGGAGGAGGAGGAAGAGGATTGAATGAAGGAGGAGGAGGAGGATTGAATGAAGGAGGAGGAGATGAAGGAGTAGGAGGAGGAGTAGAAGAGGGCTGGGATGATGAAGGAAGATATGGAGGAGACGAAGATGAAGGAGGATTTGAACAAGAAGAGACGGGAGGAGGAGGAGCATATGGTAATCCCTTACCACCTGCCTACACGGGAGGAGGACGAAAAATGATCGACTTGATTCATAGTGATGGAGAGGAGATCACAGTGGAGGAACAAGGGTGGGAACAAGACCACTATGACCTCACTAAAAAAGAGTTTGATAACAAGATGGGGGTAGAGAAGGATACCTATGTGTGGATCCCTCAGGATCAAAGAAGAGAGAAAAATCGTGCTAAAAAGGATGTCTATATCCTATTATCAAACACAGCACAGCTCCTCGGCAAACTGGTCTCTGATCCAGAAGAGAGAAAGAAGATACAGCATATCAAGTTTGGGGACACACACACCCACCTTGAATTACTCGATGTTATCTTTGGGGTGTACACTCAAACCCTGATTTGGGAACGTACATACGGCCCACGATGTGAGGGTTACCTCCAGTACACAAACCCAAGAGCAACGGCCAGATTCCTCGCGACTGGTCAGGAGGCAGTCGATGTAACAAAAATGAAGACCAATCTGGGTTCGAAAAACTCGAGTGGTATATTTCATTTTTTACAATGGAAATAAAGGCCTTGGAGGAGGGGAAGGCAGAGATGGAAAAAAGCATTAAGGCAGCAGGAGAAACTCATCCTGTGATTGATGAGTTAGAGAAGACCGACAGAGTTCTGACCAAGATCAGACTGTTGATGGGTGCGTTACTGCACAAGGAGGCATGGAAGAGATGGATTCCTACCAAGGATCACTCTGTCCTTAAATCACTTAGTAACGCACCACCGGTCGCCAACAAAGCAGGTGTTGACCAATATGTGGAGAAATATAATTTTCTCAGATCTGCTTCTGAATTGGTGGCCTTTATCACTCATGCTCAAAAGCTGGTGATATCTGAGAAGAAGAAGGCGAAAGAGAATGAGGAGTTCGAGAAGACGATGAGACTGGAAAGAATGAAAGCAAAAGTGAGTGGTGCAAAGACACACCCTCCGACATATTTGACCCCACCAGCTCCTGCCCCACCAGCCCCTGCACCCTCGGGTTCAACTACGGTGGTGGTCACAAACACGGAGAAGAAGGACAGACAGAACATCATAAATGCCTTCAAGGGGAAGAAAGGAGGAGTGGCAAATCTGATGCTATATGCCAAGACGAGCTCAGACAAAGACTCTGATGCTTCGCTTTTGAGCAAGCTCAAAGAGATCAATGCCTGCATGAAGGCTTTTCCTTGCGACGAAACGCAGGAATACGAGGCCCTTGTTACTGTTTTTGACCAATCTCTAGTCTCGGAGGGATTTGATCTGACACAGTACAAGTTTTTGAGAAACAAGGAGGAGATTAAGAGAAACAATGCAACAGGCCTAGACGCTCAGTGTGAACTGGCGGTGGCCACACTCATTTCATATTTTCAATCTCATGGATACCAGCATCTCTGCACTGGTACTCTCATAGGATTTGAAATCTTTGAGACAGTGGCGATGAGTTTGAGGAGTGCTGTTGGCTTGGCGGCGACCCTTACGGAGGTAGTTTCCTCCTATGGGCTATTCTGGCCGCAAGTCGATCATCCTCTATTTCTTTTCGGCGTTACACACAGTTAACCCGAGTAAGCTTACTCAGCTCATACAACAATGCTCGACGTTTAGCTCAGTGAAGTCCAAGAACTTCCTCGAGACACACGTG
>WBZZ01006113.1:0-20000 GCA_019918135.1 Paulinella micropora
GTTGAAGGTTATGAAAAGTCAGGACTGAACCTTGACACTGAGCGACGATATGAGTTCGTTTCTACTACTGCTGGAAACAACCTCAATCACTACACTTTTGCCATTCTTCAACAAGATGTAATTATAAGGGGTATTGAAATTATTAAGACTTAGAAAAAGAATTTAAATATATATATATATATATTATGCGGATTGTATGGGAAGGAACTAGTAGAACTATGTTTACTGGGACCAGTGCCACTAACATTGCTGAAGGTGCTGCAATTGGTACTACGGTGCTGTTGATTCAATTTGAACCTGTTTCTCGCGGTTGAAACAGACCCAAATGTCATCCTTGGTGTTCAAAGCAAAATCGCTGGTGAAGGGTTTAGATTTACTATTGCATATCCATAATTTCATTAAAACCAAGTGTTTTATCAATTTCAAAAATAGTTCCAAAAATCATCCCCAAAGGTAATTTAACATTGATAACAGGTGTGTCATTCGCAGTATTGACTGCATCAGCGCCTGCCTGAATTGTTCCAACTTCAAAATACTTCGCCTCTTCATAAGCAACATTAACAAACGAGCCTCCTACTCCGTTAAAACTATTCAAAAGGTCATCGTGACGACGGGCACTCATGGACAGGAGATTTACCAAGGTCTTAACACTATTACCGACTGCATTGATAGCGGCAATAATCTCATCCTTCCTATCGCCAGCATCAGTTGCTTGAATCCGTAGAGTTCCGAATGTAGCAGCACAGGAGCGACAGCGGCAGCATTACTTGCAGCTGGATAATATCTTGAAGCAATATTCAAAGTAGCATCATTAAGCACATTACACTTTTGAAGCATCGCCCCACTAGAAACACCTCCGCCGTGGTTCTCCAGAGACATATACTTATCATAACTGATTTCGGGCTTCCAAATCATCTTACTGTAATTTCCAACATGTTGAAGATTACACAAATACTGCCCGCTTCGGCTTCGTAATTCAATACTCCTAATCATTGACAAGCAATCCATGAAGATACGATTAGCATTGTTCTGTCCAGGGTTCCGTGGGGTGTAAGTAAATCGCAACACAGTACGAGCGAGGTTCAAAGGGCTGGTAGGGATTCAAAGGTGCTTTCATTACCTCCAGCAGTGGTGAGAGTAACATTCGCCGACCCTTCACGGCTGGTAAGTTTGTTTAATTCATATTTTCCCTTCAGCAGTTCTTTAGGTTGGTGGTCTAATTCTTGACCATATGCATATTGAGACGGCATTTTTTCTTTTTTTCAGTTTCCCGAAGTTTTTGGTGAAGCTTTTTCAAAAGGTTCTATATCTTATAGATAAAAAAAAATAAATAAATAATTCTAAAATACCTTACTAACCTCCTGCGGGGTCATAGTATTAGGGGGAGCAGGCCCCTATTATCGGTTTTTCAACAAATTAAAAAATGAATTAAATAAATCAAAATATTCGTCTCGCGGTAAATTAGCAATGTCATTACCCAACCCGTTTAGGTTTATTGGTAGGTCGTTTTCGTCGGTTAAGTAAAACCTAAATACATTGTTTGAATTGGCGGACAGTCTTTTGCCATACTCCGACCCAGAGCCATCATATATGACAGAGCCGAAAGGGATTTCATTCGCAGTGTACATTTCTTGGAGCACGTGATTATCACCCTCCCCAACGAGGTCGCTTTGAAGATACAATGTTTTTTCGCCCATCAATATTATGACATTTGGTGACCTCAGGCTATTATTAGCGAAGAAATAAGTAGAGGACCGTTCAAACCCCATAATTTCGTGGATGCAAGTTTCGTCGTCAAATACAAACCGCGGTTGAATGTTAATGGGATTGCCCGCTACGGTAAATAATAGTTTGCCATCTTCTGGGTCAGTGTTGGTGTTGTTGCTTGTTATTGTATATGTAAGGCCGTTTGGGCTTTCTGCGGTTAGCACCTCGGCCAGCTTATTTTTTAAGTTGTTCATTGTGTAGTTGCCCTCAGGTATCGTAATGACCGCCTCATTACCGTTCTCACTCAGAGTAAAAGTGTTGTAAGGACTTGCCACAGAGTAATATGATTTCGGCACATAGATATGTAAAATTTTACAATGTGTTGGGTTGTCCAATCCTCTTAAATCCAAAGAGTGTGTAAAGTCGCTATCTGTGCCATTTATCCTATTTTTGCTATTGACATAGTAAATGTTAGAACTCCTGCCACCTTTATACTCCATAGTAAGTGCTTTTTTTCAAAAAACCACTTACAAATCTCAAAAAAACTTTACTATATATATATAGGAAAATATATTTTTTTGTTTTAATTACCACAACGGAGGGGGTGCGTGAGACGAAGGGCCCTGCTAAATAAAGGTGTCAAAGCCGTAGCCGTTCTGGGCTTTCAACTCTCTTTCAAATCAGTCCATCCACTAGCAAATTTAAATCTCGCTCCTTTTGTTCTTAGGAGAAGAAACCGCATTGAGTGCCATCCGCAGGTATCCGAGGTGTCGCTTTGTTGTTTAACTTGATTGACCTTCATTAATAAATAACTATCAGGACGGCTTTTATCTAACAGCTGTTTCATTTGATGTTGGAAAAGTTCAGTCGGCTCATATTCTGCTAGTGGGTCATAAACTTCAACAGCTCTATCTCCATTCAAAGAAATCCAAACTGCTATCCAGTGCGAGCCACCTTGATTATGGCGGTCCAAGTTCATTATGAAACCGTATCGCTTTCTACTTCCTGGGTTCAAAGTGTTGAGTTGGTCGCTTGGAACTGTGCCGAGAAACCACTTATGTTTTTTCATAATCTCATTTATTTCGTGTGTCATTAAACCTTTGCCTGTTCCATCTTGTGGAGTGTCGGGTGGTGGTTGTGTATCGGGTGCTTGTTGTTGGTCGGGTGCTTGTTGTTGGTCGGGTGCTCGTTGTTGGTCGGGTGCTTGTCCCTGTGTCAACTCAAATATTAGCTGTTTAGCCTCGGGTGAATTAGGGGTTTGTTGTCGTGTCTGGGGTGTGGATGGTGGTTGTTTTGTCTGCGGTGTTTTCTTTTCTGTTGCTTTAGTTTCTTTTACGAGCTTATCTAGTTTGTCCCAGCCTTCATCGGGAGAAGTTATGTTTTCGGTAAATTTTTGAGTGTATAACCATTGTTTTAATGTATCAGAATAATTTTTCTTTTTGCCTGGTGCTTTTACGATTTCAATATCAATGCCTGCTTTTGTGAGATTTGATACTACGGAGTGATTTCTAGGTTTTCCAGCATTTGCTCGCATTAATCTCACAGGATTAGAAAACATAGCATCAATAATTCTTTTTCTCTTCTCGTCTTTCAAATCTTTTGCTTGCTTATTAACTTCATCAGTTATATCAGTTATCCCGCTTGGAGATGATTTGGGAATTTTTGGTGTTTTTTTTCAACAGGTGCTGTTAATAGTCCTTGCTTAGTTCTTCGTAATTCCTCAATAAGTCGTCGCTCTTTCCTGAGTTCTCGGTCCTTTTCATCCTGTCTTTCTTGTATGTCGGCTAATTCTTTGCGGTGTTGCCTCTTCCTTTCCTGGTCTTTTTCTTCAATGTCCGCTTTCTCTTTCTTGTCTATGGCTTCTATCTTTTCATATTTCTCCTGTTTGAGTTTATCTAAGTGGTCTTGAATAGCCATCCTTGTATTTTGTTCAATCTCCGACAGGCTTTGAACTTTTTTCAGTTTGCTTTTGTCTTTATGGGTCGGCCACGGTTTCTTTGCTTTTGACCTTCCCAGGTATTTCAAAAAAAGTTTAACTATTTGAAGAGTGCTTATATCTTGTGTTTTTTTTTACCAAAATTCAAATAATGCTTCTTCTTCAAATGAATGATGTATGGTTTCCCATTCTTGGTTCTATAAACTCGTGGTGGTCTTACCTTGCGATTTTTTGCCATCTTATTGTATATTATATTGAAAAATATATATAAAGTTAATTTAAATCACACTGCAAGGCGTTTAAAATTTAAGTGCCCCACGGCCTCGTTGCTTGCCGTATCCCATATCGCTCGCAACCTTTTGAACTTTGCCAGCATAGGAAACACCAACTCTATCCAAAGCACCAGCGAAGCGAGAGATTGTTTTGTCTTTTTCAAATAGTTATTAATATTCCTAAATGTATTGCCGACCTTTTCCCAGTTTATTTTCGCTCCCTTTTGACCACCACCCTTTTGTTTCTTGCGACCAGTTTTCTTTTTTCCGCCCGCCATTGTGTTTGAGTTTCTTGTTATTTTTCCGACTGTTGGAATGACTTCAACCCTTGTTGTTTTCACGACCATTATAATATAGAAAAAAAATAGTTAGTAATATAAAAAAATAACTAGTTATTTTTGTTATAACACTTGTGTTAATAAATTACAAAAATCGTTTGTTGAAATTTTGCCTCAGTTCGTCCGATACAGCATCAACATATAAAAAGTTATATCTCTCTTTGGTCGTCTCGTGGTATTTTTCAATGAAGTAGTCGAGGTCATAGCCGAGGTCCAGATGCTCATACACGAGTTCCATCTTATCCACACTCTGACCTGGGAAGATAAGTAGGTAGTCCAGCTGTTTGATAGCCTCAGGCCGTAAGTCGTTAAGGTACTGCGAGCTCATAATCACTTTTGACTTGTAGTGTCTATTTTTTTTCAACAGGTCGCTCACAGACTTATCCCTTAAACCGCTACCCAAATCATCTAAGACAAAAACAACCTCGGGAGTTTGATACTTAGACTGTCTCGGGGGTTTTTCGCCTCCCTCTTTTCCGAAATATAAAAACTTCGGCTTTTCTACTTCATCTTGATAGTCCTGTACAATCTCGCCTTCTTCTTGCTCTGCCGTGTGGTTGTTGAGCTTGTCTAACTCGTAATCAATAACACTATATCCGTCCGTTTTCAAATATGTGTATATCGCCATCGGGTTTCCCTTCTTTTGAAGTGCTTAACCATTTCTTTGTAAATGTGGTCCTTGTGTATTGTGCTGGCAATAATAACAATACGGGTCTTTTGTCAGTCGTTCGTTTCAGGATTTCAAACAGTGCGGTCGTCTTTCCTGATTTTTTTTTGGCGAGGGCGAATATATTAGCAAAGGGTTCATCAAACAACTTATATCCTTTGGCTTTTTTGTCTCCTTCGCCATCCTGCTTGACTACTCTAACTTTAATATTGTTGATTTTCTCCATCCTCCAAATATTGTCTACGACCGTAGGTTGTATATTATATATTCTAAAATATTTTTTTTACCTGCGGGGTCTACCAGAAATTCTAAACAAATAACAATTCTTCCAGCTAGTTGGTCGGTCTCAATATTTCCGCTGTCTGTTTTAAGCACTTTAAAAGTGTATTGACCATCAGTCCAACCCACCGTTCCCAAATTGTAGCAGAGATTTGAAATGTTTGCCGTGGTGCTGTCTGCAAATGTGCCAATAATCCCGATGCGGTCCATATAAAGGATTTTCGTTTTCGTCTCGGCCACATTGTTCATATAGTGGATAAACTTAACATTCATCCTTGTTGGTGTAAAGCTCATTTGAATGTTTTTGTCAAATGTCTTGCTACCATTAACACCGCCTGGAAAATCATTACTCAGAAAAATAATCTTTTGGTATTTATAGTCTGCCATTGTGATGCACTCTATATTTACATTTATAAACTTTTTATTAATTAATATTTCTGCTCGGACTGCCTGCGATTTCTATTCACGGGTTAGCAAAAAAAAGAATGAAAGCTGTATATGGTGTATTCAAAAAGGTATAGAAGCCAAATTTAAATGTGTGTATAAGCCGATGAGCGATTGGTGTGTCGGATGGGATGAGGCTTTACCTTTGATGTGTTCAAATGATGCTTCTTGGTATAAAACTCAACTATATGAGTGCTCATTTCTTACTTGAAGATGGCGATGGAAGGCAAATGCCGATAAGCAAGGTCAAAATGCCTACATAAGTGTTAGCAACCTCGCACGGAATGTTCTTTTCAGACCATGTACTTGATATCCTCTTCGGTCAGGCGCAGCAGGCCCGCGCGGTCGCGGTATTGTAGTATCCTGGCTATGATCCTGAGCGTGGCGCCGCGCACACCCCGCGCCTCCAGCTCCGTTCGCAACCACTGCTGCACTTGTTCGCGCGTGCGGGGGTACGTCGGCGACGTGGTTGGCATCGCCTTTCTTCTTTTTTTTTCTTTGGTTCACTCCTTCTTCTGAAGCCCCTGCCCTCCCTCCCTCCGTTCCGTTCCCCCCGCCCCTTTTTTGCTGGCTCCCGGCCCCCCCCCCCCCTCTCTCCTTTTTTTTCGGGTTTGCGTTTCTTGGCCCCCCCCCTTTTTTGCCCTAAAATTCCCCCCGTTTCAATCTGGCTTTTATTTGAAGTGGGTTTATGCTTACGGGGGGCAAGGCGCGAGGGTGTGCGTGTGTGGGTGGGTCTGTGAGGGGGAAAGCCTTTTTAAAAAAAATGCGTTGTGTGTGGCAAGCCTGATCACTTGAAAAAGCGGGGGTATATTTGTCTCGTGTGTGTGTGTGCGCAATTGTTTTGTTTTGTAACTTTTTAGATTTCCGTTGATCTTTCGACATGCTCTCCGCCGCCCAACGAAGCCGACAACGCGTGTCCGCCCGAGCAGCCCGTGCGGCTAAACGCGCCAAGCTGTTGGCCAACGAAGACACATCAACCCCACGACCCGAAGAAGCCCTGGTCAAGCTCCGGCTCGATTACCAGACTACGTTAACGGAGTTCCAGCAGTTTACTCGGTCGTTTGACGAGGAGGTCGAAAAACTGTACGAGGAATTCTTTGACGAGGAATTCGCGTATTTCTGGTCCTACATGCTCCCCTCGGTGTCCTGTGGCCCTCCCTTGGAATCTTTTGCGCCCTGGTCGACCAAGTTTCTGCCGGATAGCCTAGTAGCGGAATCGGGGGCTGCGATCGAGAGATACCTACGCTGGATGAAAGGCTGCATGGACTGGCAAAAGGAAATTCTTTATCGTTTGCGGCAGGTGTGTGTGAAACGCCTGATCACCAAGTTTTGCGAGGCCAGGCAGGAGCTAGCTAAAGCTGACATGTTCAACGTACCAGCCCCGCTCAGCGATAAGTCCCTGGACATTCTTACGCGTGATTCGGTCCTGATCTCGGAGGACGTGTACCGTGCCGAGCTGAATGCTCTGTTCGACCGTTTAGCCGAATGCACAAACACCTTGGCGGCAAACGCAAGAAAGTCGCAAGTGAACTGACTCTGCAAATCTTAGCACTACTACTACGCATGTCCGTCCCCTGCCCATGCCTGCTTCCGGCCCTCCCCCCGGAGATTTTAAAAAAGAATTCATTAAAGTAGTTGAGGACAAAAAACTTCTTTAATCAAATCCTACCGGCGAGGGGGTGTGCGTGTCTGGGCTGCTCCTCAGACTCCTTCCCTCCCTTCCGTTTTTCTTTCCACCCTCACGGTCTGAAAGCCATGCTCTCATCAAAACTCTCCCGAAAGAGAGGAGATTTCCCCCCCCCCCCACCCCCTCATTTCCTTTTTTTTGGGGCGGGGTAAGGCGGCCCCCTCCCCTCCAGCCCGGGGGGGGGGCCTGTCGCAAAGGCAAAAAAAAGGACGGGAGAAGGAAGCAGGGGAGGGGAAAAAGTGTCTTAGCAAAAAACTCCCGGACGAAAAAACATGCCTCTGCTCACGGTGGTGATGGCCGCTGCTACGGGTGCGGACTGGGAGAGAGACAGGCTAGCGAGGACAGAAAAAGGGATCATGTTGCTGATACACACGCGCTGTTCTGTTGTGTGATGTTAGCTAGCACGCTGGGCGCCAAGGCCAGCGCGGCCGCGTTTTCCGCCACCCTGGCTACAACCGCAGGCGGGGGCGGCGGGGCTGTTTCGTTGGCGCTGTGGGGCGCGGCGGTGCTACTCTTGGCATCTTGCTGGGGCCTGGCGTGCCGGCTCGCCCGTGCGCTCTTCGCGCCCTCGGCCCGTCGCAGCGTCCGCGCCACCGTTTTTTATTAAAAGAAAAACCCGGCCCCTAAACAAACCCGCACCAAAGACGCAGCAAAAAACCCAGCCTATTTCTTGGCGAGGTGCGGAAAGCCCGGGAGAGAGAAACGGAATGTAAAATAAAAACAGCGCCGGGGTGCTGCAATAGCTATTACTGACCTGTCGGTGGAGGACATGGCAAGGGTCCATCGAGAAATGGCTTTTACTTTCTACTGGCCCTGCCTGCCCAGGCACACTTTGCTAGGGTCATCAGCTTACAACTCCCTTGCCACGTCGCACCTTTTCGGTGTGATTGTTTGTGTTTTGTAGTTTGTACAAGAGCGCAGAGACTAGGTGGCTCAACTGGCACCTGTCGTAGAACGGCGACGAGAATGTATAAGCTGCAGCACGAACGCTTCGTTTGTCCACCAGGCAAGGTCCTTTTGGCTAACGACATTCCTCCGAGGTTTAGAAACGTAGCGGCCCGTTGTGCCCCGGACGGCTCCTACGCACGGGCCTTAATTTTGCTTACAATAAAAAACTCAACGGGGCTCCCTTGCGCTCCAAGCCGCTCCCTCCCTGCCTTTTCTTTTCTTTTTTTTCTTCTGTTTCCAGACGATGTGGTGTGGGGCCTCTAGAGACTGTTCGCGTGTTCTGTCCTCCGTCTGTACGAATCTCTAAATTTTCAGAATCAATCCGTTTATATCTTTTTTTTAATAACAATTCCGAACGTCTGTGCTACTACTACTACTACTACTACTACTACTACTACTACTACTACTACTAGGCTTTGTCAAGCCAGCCAGGCTCGTGGATCACGCAATAGAGATTATCGTCCAGTGCTTGTGCACAGCAGCCGTCCTGCCTGCAGATGGGCAGCGAGGGCCGTGTCCTTGCCAAAAAGAGCCCCGACATAAACGAGAGCAGCTCCTCGTCCTCGCCTCGTACTGAACCAGACGCTCCTGTCTAACAAAACCAAAGTACATATTGTGCGCCTAGGTATGACGACAAGCAGTCATTCATTTCGCCCGCGAAGAGGGAGAGGGGGGGGAGAAACCTGTTCTTGCGCAGACATCCCCCCAATGTCAAAATGTTTTTAAGCTGACAGGCTGTTTCAGCCTTTACTTTACTTCTTCGGGACACACACCAACACACACACATTCATAAGCGCGCACACACAGACAAACACACAGACACAGACACACACAAACACAGACACACAAACACACACAGAAAAACACACACAGAAAAACACACACAGAAAAACACACACAGAAAAACACACAAACACAAATTCACACACAAACACACACACAAACACAAATTCACACACAGACACAAATTCACACACAGACAAACACACAAACACAAATTCACACACAGACACATACACAAACACGCACACACACGCACACACACAGATAGACACCCACATGCACACAAACGTTCAAAAACTCCATTGACACACACAGGGTGTACCTTTGATCCAACAGAGAGGGGGGGGCCAACCCTGCAGAGAGGCCGACATCATTGAGCTCAATGTTGGCTCAATGTTGGCACTTGACAGCATTGGGCAAAACCAATGTTGACAGCATTGAGCAAAGCCAATGTCAACATTGGGTTTGCGCAATTCTGCCAACATTGGGTTTGCCCAACGATGTAGGTGCGGCCCCCCCATCCCTTCGACAGCCCATTGGGCGAACCCAATTCTGCCAACATTGGGTTTGCCCAATGCTGCCAACATTGGGTTTGCCCAATGATTTCGGCATCGCAGGCCCCCCTTCGATTACAGCACATTGAGCAAAACCAATGTTGGCAACATTGGGGTTGCGCAATTCTGCCAACATTGGGTTTGCCCAATGATTTCGGCATCGCAGGCCCTCCCCTCGATTACAGCCCATTGGGCGAATCCAATGCTGCCAACATTGGGTTTGCCCAATGATTTCGGCATCGCAGGCCCTCCCCTCGATTACAGCCCATTGGGTGAATCCAATGCTGCCAACATTGGGTTTGCGCAATGGCGAGCCCATTGTGCACACCCCCGGATTGGCCACCTCTGCCGCAACCAATGTTGACAGCATTGAGCAAAGCCAAAAGACTGGAGAGGGGGGGCCTAAAAAAGAAAGGCTGTATCTGCATAGAGCCTTTAGTTGCCTTTACTAGAACGGGGAGAGGGTTTCAGCGGGGGAAAAAGTGTAGGTAAGGTTTTTTTCGCAGACAAACAACACACACACAGACACACGCGTACACAGTCAACTCTCCTTTTTTTTTACACACACACACGCAAATTCACACACACACAAATTCACACGTACACGTGGCTGAGAGCGAACAAGAACGGTCAGAGCTGGCCGTGCTCGCTCTTCCAGTGTGCCTTCTGGCACTCCCGGCCGCAGTACGTAGAGGTAACGGGCACACTTGCCGAAACGTACCTCTGCCGGCGGCGGCGGCTGCTTTTGCAGTGAACAATCATCGTTATAACAATTGTCGGCCTGCGACAAGGAGCAAAAACAAAAAAAAAGCAATTTCTGAATGTATTGTCGACTGCCTTTTCTTTCCTCCCTTTCTTGAGTGCATTTGTGTGTGTGTGAGTGAGTGATTCTTTATGATCTCGTGTGATTATCTGTGTCTCCCTCCCTCTCCTCCTGTCTTCTTGAACAGCGGGGCCAAAGAAGCCAGCACCATGAGCACTACCGCCGCCACCACGGCCCAGGCCGACCAGACAGAACGCAGGCCCGACCCTTCCCCAACCTCTTCTCCGTTGCGCAAGAAGGCGCGCCTGCCATCTCCGCCGACCGCTAGCAGGCCTGTGCTGGCGGAATAAGACCTGGTCCTGATTACGCGTGGGAACGACACGGTTGCTTTCTGTGCCCAGCGCCGCCGCCGTCGGGCCTGTTGGGAAAAATCCGCCTAGACAGAAGCCAAGGTCGCGGCCTTAGGCCAAAGAGTTCAAGAGGTTAGCGCGTACAAAATGTCAAAGCTTTAGTAAAAAAAAAAACATGTCGTTTACTTCTCTTAATAAATACAAGGTTGCCAAAGCATGGGTTACGACAGGCAGCCTCCGAGTAGCAACAGCGCTAGCGTGTGTATTCAGCCAAACCCCCCCCCCCCCCCACCCTGCTGTCGCCAGTCTGTCTGTGCCGGGGCTCTTTTGTTCCACGGGGGCCCTCTCCCGCCCGTGCCTTGGCAAGTGGGGGGGGCAAGAATGCACTGGCACCGGCCACACCCCCCCCCCTCGCCAGAAAAGAAAATCTCCGGCAGGCGGGCTTTTTGTGCCAAAAAAGAAGTCTTGCCACGCCATGCACCAGGCAAGAAAGAAACGTGGTAGCCGCCACCGCCGCGCGGCGGGACAGTGGGCGCTACTTGAACGGGCGGCCCGCCAACCAGCTTGGTTTCCCGGGCTGTTCGAGCTGTGCCTGGCCCAAGACACGACGGCCGACGCGCGGGTCTCGGTGCGGGCCGGGCTGCAGTTCTTTGAGCAACACCCGCCGCCACGCCCGACGGCGCGCCCGCGGTTCGAGAGTCTCCTGTGGCTGGTGGCGAACCAACCCTGGCACGACGACCTCGACACGCTCCGCCGCGTCGTGGTGCTGCTGGAGGGCGGGCATTTGCAGTGGGTAGACCTCGGCGCCAGGGCCAGGCTGCTGGCGCACGACCTGCCGAACGCCGACTTCAACGCGTTGTTCGACCGCGACCCCGTGTGCGTTCTGACCTTAGCACATGACAATCGCGAGCTCAGGCAACGTTGCCGGCTCGCGAGCGCGCGCCGACAGGCAGTCCACGACGTGCTGAACTATTTCGAGCGAACCTTGCGCTGGGCGCTCGAGTGGCCCGGCGCCGGCGAGCCGTTGGTGCCCTGCCGGCGCTGGCCCGTGCTGGGCGCCAATGTATCTGCCGGGCGCTGTTACGTCGCGACCGGGCGCTGGTCCATAGCTAGGCTGCACTGGCTGGCGCTGGGACTCTCGACGTTGGCGACTAGGCAGGACAGACTCGGCGGCGTGGGGCTACCATCGGCGGCCGCCGCGTTCGCCTGGAGCTACGCGGCCGCCCGCACACACTACGCCTTTGCCGGCTGCGACGTCGACACCAGCGCCCCGCTGACCCTGCACTATGTGCCGGTTCGGTGGCCACGCGTGCTGGGCTGGGACGACGCCATCGTTGTCGCACCCGATCACGCCTGGGTGCTGCGGTGGTGGCTGCGCGCCATAGGCGACGTAGGGCGGTTCGACTGGCAGCGCAACGTGGGCTTCAGGAACGGCCGCGTGTTCTTCGGGCTGGGCTTGCTGGCGTCGTGGGACCCACGTTTGGGCACCGGCATCGGCGCCAGCGGCAACGTGCTGCGGAAGCTGCACGAGTTCCGGTACGGACATTCCCGGCCGTTCAAACGGCTGTGCCCGCGCAGGATCCTTTGTGATCTCGACGAGGCGACGACTACTCTTACATCTGAGGACCTAAGACAGTACAGCACGTTCCTCGTCAGCCGGCGCTCGGTCGACACGCGTTTACACTGCGTAGTCTGGTTCGCGAATGCCGGCCGCTGGCACTACTACAACCCCGACAGGCCCGCTACGCTGTTCGAGCGCGGCTGTCTGGCCGAGACACTAAACGGCTGTCTGTCTGTTCGGCCGCAGGTTCAGACAGAAGATGCGGGGGGCACGCCCGACCAGGACGGCAGCGAGCGCAGCTGCTTCTTGCTGTCGTTGGCCCGGGCGCTGATGGTCGCGCACAGCCACGACCCCGGGGACCTGTCGTACAACAGACGAATCGGCCACCCCTGGCTGCTACTGGTATCCTCTGTCTGGCGGGGCCTGCTGCTGAAGGACGAGGAGAGGGCCCTGTGGCTGACGAACGGGCCTACCCGCGCTGAAATGTTACAGAGGCTGTTTGCGCCCCTGGACTGCCGCGCACCTGACTTCAAAGGGCTGGGCGCGCGGGTGAGAGACTGTTCCGGCAGGAATGGGGCGGTAGTAGAGTGACGAGCCCGACTTTTTTTATAATCTTCCTGTGAACCTTTTTTAATAACAGCGCACTAGCAAAAAAACGTCTGTTCACCCCACTAACCACAACAACATCACCGCGGAGGCCGTCTGCCAGTACATGTACTGAGCGCCGTCGTCAGCTTCGTTGGCGATCGTCGGCCCCTCAAACAGACGAACGAAGGGCGCCTCTACTATCAGCAGCCGGTGAGGGTGGTTATGTCCGCGCTGCTGCTGCAATTGGAAAACTGGCACCCCCGCCACCATGCAGCGCAGTCTTTCCCAGGCCGGACGCAGCAACACAGGCGCCGACACGTAGCGGCGCCTCTCGGTGCCGTCCGGGGCCAGGCACACGTACACTACCCCGCCCTGCTCGCCGAGCGGCGCCAACGACACTAGTTCGCGGTTGAGCGCGTCGCCTTTTTCTTTCCTGATGAAGGACATGTACGCGTTCAGGCGCCGGTGTTGAGTCGCGAACAAGGAGCCCTCGCGGCAGAGCCGGCCGTGCTCGCCCTTCCAGTGTGCCTTCTGGCACTTTTGGCTGCAGTACGTAGCATAGAGGCAGCGGGCACACTTGCGGAAACGTACGTCGGCCGGCTGATCGTGGAGCGGGCAACTCTCATGATAACATCTGTCGATCAGGTTGCGGGCCATTTTGCCTGCTGTGGACATGAGCAAAAAAAAAGAAAAGAGTTTTTCTGAAGGTCTTGTCTGTCTCCCGGGGGGGGGGGGGGAGTAAAGGCGCGAAGGCCCCCCCCCCCCCCGCCAACATTGCGCAGCCCAATGTGGGCCAGCCGCAAAAAGAACGAGGGGGGCCTTGCACCTTTCCCATCCCAAACTAGCGAGATTTCTCTTTCTGTCTAACTACTTTCTGTCTGTATATATACTTTCTTTCTGATCTGCACTTTTTCTCTCTCTCTCTCTCTTCCGCTCCGCCTTGTATTTTGCTTTGGATAACTGGTGTGTGTGTGTGGCCCAAAGATTTTTTTATTTAAAAAAAACCATTTTTACAGCTCAGCCTGTTGTTGTTGTTTCTTTTTCTTGGTTATCTACGGTTAGGTCGGGCAATTGGTCACGGCCGGCCGGATCCCGCTAGGCCACGCGCCGAGGTCCTGGTGGAAGGCGCAGGCCCTGAGCAGCATATAGCTGGTGTCGGTGACCGCCCCCACGTTCCAACCGCTGATATCCCGGTTGAAGCTCTTGGCATCCTTAAAGGTCCCGCCCAGGGTCGTGACCCGGCCCACGTCCCAGCCGCTGAGGTCGCCGTTAAAGCTCATGGCATTCGCGAACGTGTTAATAAGCTCGGTCACGGCCGTAGTGTTCCAGTACAAGGGCTGGTTGAGCATGCGCGCTCCCGACAGCATCTTGTACAAAGAACCCCGCAACGGAACGTCCCAATCCCGGAGGTCGCCCACCAGGCTGCGTGCGCCAACGAACAGGGCGCGGAAGTTGTCCACGTAGCGGAGGGCCTGGGTGCCCGTGATGGGCGCCACGTACGACAAGCTGTTCACAAACTATCTTCAATGCCTGCGATTGAAAAGAAAATCAAAGTTGGTAGCGTTGTTTCAACTCTTGCAGCATATCACGTTCAAGACGATGATTTATTTCAAAGATTTGGAGAAAAATCTGAAACCGTACGAATCACCGGGGTCGTAATGAGTTTCACTGAAAAACATGCTACTATTCGCCTCAACACAGAGGGAAGTCAATGGTCTGTGCAAGTCCCCCGTGGTTTGATCCGTTTGGAAGAGGATTCCAAGAAGTGGAAGTATTTGAGTGCATCAGGGGAGGTGATTTGGAACTCGGATACCGACCAGGTTGTTGAGCTGAAGTTTACTAAGATTCCCTTAAATGCTAATGTCTCACGCAATGATTTTATTAAGTCAATCAGGGACGCGAATGGCATTCTTGGAAATAGCAACGGTACTAACGAGGCTAAGGCCAAGAAGCAGAAAGGCAAAGCAATTGCGGCTCACCTCGAGAACTTTTACAACGCTCCAAATCTGCGACAGTTGTATAACGAATACTTTACTGAGGTAAGAGAAGTCAAAGCGAATTCCAGTAAGGGGGTTGTCGCTTCAGCAATGGCAGCTCAAATCGTTGACAAAGGTGTCGAGTGGCCCTTCGTTGTCCAAGCCGAGCTTGTTGAGAAACAAGAGGAGAAAATCGAAGAAGAGTTTGACTTGGAGCCGGAAGCCGGTCTGCCTCGAAACAAGAAACAGCGAACAAGCACGAAGCAAGAGCAAGAACTTCAGAAGGCCATCGATGATGCTTTGAAGAAACAAGAGGAGCTAAAGGCGAGGCTTGCCAATGCTCGTCAAGTCGGAAACAATGGCAGAACTGTCCGCTTCGACGCGTCTGTGCTCTCAGAGTTGCAAAAGACCAACGAGGAGCTGGAGCGCAAAATCAAAGAGGCAGCCAACGACAAAGGCTAGTTTGACTCAGGAGTTTCAAAGTCTGCCGGGTTCCGAAGATGTAGATTTTGATGTACTCAAAGAGATAAAGCTGGGAAAAGAGTACATCAATCTCAAAGAGCTTTTGCCATCAACAAAGAAAACTCTAATTGGCGAATCTTATGAGTCGGAGCCTAAATCTGTTTCTGTGGAGAGGTTCTTGGACTTAGTTCGCAAGCTTGTCGTCCTGTACTCCAAACATCATCCTCAGCACGCTGAGGATATGTGGGAGCATTACCGTTACCTCGAACTTATTGTAAGAAAGAACACGTTGCAGTCGACGATGAGGTGGGACAAGGCAGTACGCGGTAGGAGCTCGTTGGGAAAATGGCATAAGGGCACCCTTCCCTTCGTGTTAGCGACAGCTATCCTCGAGCCGCTCCCCCCCTCTTCCCATTCTTCCAACCAGTCCTTTGGCCAAAGTGTCCTCAAGCAGCAGCGGGGTGGTGGACAAGCTAAACAGCAGTACCAGAAGTCAAAAAAGGTGTGCTTCAACGGGGCAGACAGCCTCGATTGCAACTACAAAGACGAGTGTCGCTTCTTACACCAGTGTCCAGTGTGCCCTGGAAACAAAGACCACAAGCGAGTGGACTGCCCGGACAATGGCAACAACAAGTGGGGAAAACGCAAGGCAGACAAGTAATGGGGCCCTGGGAGTGAAAGCTCTGCAGTGGGGCAAGTAGCTCTCAGGGTCGGCTTACCTCAGCCGGAGGTCTCCCTAGGTGGGACTTCCCTTTCCACTGCTCTCTCCTTTTCTGACCCAACGCGCAGAACTTGGGATCCAGGTGGTCGCAAGCACGTGACCAAGGTCGAAGTTGCAAAGAGTGGCAATCCGTCGTTCAGCAACCATCAATCACACTTCGACTCGTTTTCAAATGATCGGGCCTCGGTGCCACTTCCAAATATGATCGGTCCCACCGGTTCCAATTTTTTCCAGTGCTCGTTCCCTTCGTTAGCAAGTAGCTCAGCTCCTTCTTCTTTTCACGTTCAGTCTGTGGGGCACAGCCCGTCTTACTCTGCTGCCCCTTTCGTCTCAGTTTGTTCTTCGTTTTCTAATGAAGCTTCAGTGCTTCATGCCTCTGTCTTGGATGGGCAAGTGTTACCTGTTTCTCCTTCGTTGGGTACTTGTCTTGTCTCCTCTCCTTCTTCTTCTTCTTCTATCTCTCTTTCTTTTTTTTCATCTCTCTCTTCATCTCCTTCCATCAACTATGCAACTATGCAGCACAACCAACCTCAACAACAACAACAACAACAACTACAACAACAACAACAACAACAACAACAACAACGACGACATGTACAGCAACAACAGCAACAGCAGCAGCAACAACAACAACAACAACAACAACAACTACATCAACAACAACAACAACAACAACAACAACAACCACAGCAACAACAACATCAACTAGAACAACAACAACCACAACAACAACCACCATAACTACAACATCCTCAACCTCAACAACCTCATCAACGTCTACAATTACAACAACAGCAACAGCAACACATCCATCCTCTGCCTTCTCTGTCTTCCTCTTCTTGTGTTGCCTCTCTTAGTAGTTTCCCCTTGGTGGGCTCGTCTTCTTCTTCTACCCAACAGCCTCAGGTGCTGTGCCCTAAGCAGGGTGGCTTACAAGGCAATGCGGTCCCTTTAAGCCCCTCTGCTTCTCCCTCTTCCACTTCTGCTTCCTTTTTCTTCCCTTTCCCTAGGTGGATTTGGGATATAGCCAAAGTCGAGGCTGAGGAAGAGATGGGCGCTTTGGTTCGCTCTCTTCCACCGTCCAAGGTCTCTAATTCATCGAACAATGATGGGATTTCAGTCTCCCTCTCTGTGCCTTTGGATTTGTTGACAGCTGGGGTTGTGCCGGTTGATTCCCTCCCTTCTCTGTTATTGGAGTTGGAGAGTGGCAAGATCTGGTGGCATGACTTTCCCTTTTGGTCATTCATCCTTCCCACCTCTCCTTCTATTTCTCTTTCCTCCCTTATGCCTAGGTTGTGTCGTGGCAGAGTGGTTGCGTTGGTGGGGTTCTATGGCAAAGTGGAACTTCAGTGTTTCGCTCCATACACAACGCATGTTTGGTTTGTGAGGGACTCTTCTCGTGGTACAAAAGTCGGAGGTGTCGCTCTAGTAGACTTTAGGTTTCTGAGGGGTAGGGGAAGAAACATTCATTTTTTTGGTTGTCAAATGGGTGACATGAGGTTTCAGCCAGGCAAGAGAGAAGTCTTGCCGGTATGGGAGGGCACTTTAGAGCCTTACAAGCCAGTCTTCAACGTGGACAAAATCGTGGGCCTCGCCACGCTCTGCTTGCCGGATTCAGAAGTCGTTTGGCTCAAAGGCTTTCTCACGGGCACGGACACTCACTATAGGGGCACAGGAGAGTTCTTACGTGATTACTCTCTTGCTGGCGCCCTTTCAGAGGAAGACAACCGACAGATCTATGAGGCCAACATGAAGGCGGTCGAGAAGGGCTTCATGGCGGGTCCATTCACAAGACCTCCCTTCCCAAATAGCAATTGGCTTTCATTCTTTCCAGTCTCATCGTCTTCTCGAACTCCGCCTTCTCTTTCGCCTTCTTCTTCTCAGATATCACCAGCTTTTGAGCATGAGTGATAAAGGCCACTAATTCAGAAGCAGATCTGAGAAAATTATATTTCTCCACATATTGGTCAACACCTGCTTTGTTGGCGACCGGTGGTGCGTTACTAAGTGATTTAAGGACAGAGTGATCCTTGGTAGGAATCCATCTCTTCCATGCCTCCTTATGCAGTAACGCACCCATCAACAGTCTGATCTTGGTCAGAACTCTGTCGGTCTTCTCTAACTCATCAATCACAGGATGAGTTTCTCCTGCTGCCTTAATGCGTTTTTCCATCTCTGCCTTCCCCTCCTCCAAGGCCTTCATTTCCATCGTAAAAAAATGAAATATGCCACTCGAGTTTTTCGAACCCAGATTGGTCTTCATTTTTGTTACATCGACTGCCTCCTGACCAGTCGCGAGGAATCTGGCTATTGCTCTTGGGTGTGTGTACTGGAGGTAACCTTCACATCGTGGGCCGTATGAACGTTCCCAAATCAGGGTTTGAGTGTACACCCCAAAGATAGCATCGAGTAATTCAAGGTGGGTGTGTGTGTCCCCAAACTTGATATGCTGTATCTTCTTTCTCTTTTCTGGATCAGAGACCAGTTTGCCGAGGAGCTGTGCTGTGTTTGATAATAGGATATAGACATCCTTTTTAGCACGACTTTTCTCTCTTTTTTGATCCTGAGGGATCCACACATAGGTATCCTTCTCTCCCCCATCTTGTTATCAAACTCTTCTTTAGTGAGGTCATAGTGGTCTTGCACCCACTGTTGTTCCTCCACTGCGATCTCCTCTCCATCACTATGAATCAAGTCGATCATTTTTCGTCCTCCTCCTCCCGTGTAGGCAGGTGGTAAGGGATTACCATATGCTCCTCCTCCTCCCGTCTCTTCTTGCTCAAATCCTCCTTCATCTTCGTCTCCTCCATATCTTCCTTCATCATCCCAGCCCTCTTCTACTCCTCCTCCTACTCCTTCATCTCCTCCTCCTCCTCCTCCTTCATTCAGTCCTCTTCCTCCTCCTCCTCCTGCTTCTTCTTCTTCTCTTCTTTGTTCTGCCTCCGAGAATTCACTCACTTCGGCGGTCTCTGTCGACACGATGTCGTAGTAGTAATTAACAGGAGGACAGTGTCAGCTCCTATGTTTGGTTTTTGTTCGTTTGTGTTCTGTTCCTCCTTCAGTCGATTGACTAGTGAAGAGAGAAACTAATAGAGAGGGTAGAGTGAGATTCCCTGTCCTCTATGAAACACTGTTTGTATGTTTGTTTTTGTTTGAGAAAAATAGTCTTTGAGACTTTCTCCGATTTCTTGTTCTCCTTACTCAGATTACTTTCTCCTCCTTCCTTTCTATATTGTATCTAGTATGAGGCACTCGGACCTACACACAGATAGTAATAGAGAAGCTAGAAAAGCTCTCCTTGAGAAGTCGACAGTCGGTCGGATAGGTTCTCAGACCTACCTTTAGAAAACGATCAGAGAGTTGCAAAAATACTCTGACGTATGTGTGAGATAATGCAGATAAATGCACAAACTAGAAGGGTAGAGTGTTGTGCTCCTGTCCCTATGCTTGTTTGTGTTTTGTGTGTGTTCCTTCACTCTTCTGTCCACCTCCTTCTTCTTGGTCTCTGTGTGAGAACAGCAAGAACGACAGAGAGTTTGTATCTGATGTCTCCTTGTGAGCACGCAGATATGGATTGGGCTAGAGGGTACGAGACACCTGCCTGAGACCAATCAAATTATTTGTTTTGTGAAAGAGTTATGAGGGAGCTGTGTTGGAGTATTTGTTTTCGTCTGACGTCCCCGTGTGAGACAGGTCAGTGAAAATTCACTCTGTTGCCTGTGTGGCAAAGCAGAAAGAAATCACCCTAGTGATGTGGATTCCAAATGTAATGCCCCCAACAATAGCTCGTAAAAAGTAGGTAATACAACCAAACACAGTCCTCAAAAGATGAGAATGATGTCTCGTTATATTAGCTCAGTGAAGCCAAAAAGGAAAACTGCAACAGACCAGGAATAAAATGGCATCATGTCCAATCCGGACAAATAATACTGAAAAACAAGCTGGTGCACCTGTCACCAGGAAA
>WBZZ01006113.1:27500-57500 GCA_019918135.1 Paulinella micropora
AGAATCCAACCTGTTGATGCATCATCAAGTCCACTGCCATCCAATCGCCCTCACGCCGCCCCAGTCAGTCTCAATCGGAGCTGGCTTGCTGCCCAGGGCTAGAGGAAGACTGCTCTGAAGAGGAGCGGGCGGCCAGCTTGGCTGACGTCTCAGTCGATCCTGCCTCGGTCCCCATGCCTGTGCTGTCCCAGGCACTCTCTTCTAGTTGCTTCTGTTTCCATGCCCGGCCCTACTGTCTCTAAATGCCTGCCCTTTTCCCAACAGCCCCAGCCCCCCCCCCCTTTTTTTTTTTCTTCTTTCTTTCGGGCTCGTTCCCTGGCTTGCATTACACAAGGCCTGTGTTACCACGCAGACTCGTTCCACTTCTCTGCTTCCTTCCCGCTCCCTGTCGCCATGTTCCAGCCAGTTTCCGGTTGTCCGTGCACAAGACAAGCCTTTGGCGATGGGTGCTTGCACGGGCGGAGTGCAGGGATGGCTGCGGTTGACGTGTGCAGGGTCTGCTGACTGTGATCAATGGAGGCGCCCGCCGCAAGAGCTATGTGCTGAGCGTGGAGGAGCCCTACCGCTGCCGGGACCAGGCACAGCTCGCACCTCTCGCTGCACTTTGCTGGCGGGCCTGTCTCTTCTGCCCTGCGTTTGCTTGGTTGGGCTGGTCTGGGGATTTGTCCCAGCTATGTGCGCGCTGTTGTCAGGCAGGGCGCCCACTGCGTGCAGGCTGGAGCTCCGCGGCCCAAGACAGTCAAGGCAAGCCAGACAAGCAGGACAGGCAAGACAAGCCAGACAGGGACCAGCCTCCGGCCCGTCTCGCATGCACCACTTTCGTCTTGGGTGCGCTCCTCCGCCCTGGCCGAGCCCCCAGCTCGCTTGTGTTCACAGCACTGCTCATTGTACAGGCGCTTTGTGCTCTACACTCTCACTATGTAGTCCTGCCTGCCTGCGCCATCTCTCTGTTGCTTGCTTTTTTGGTAGTCTAGTTGTCTGGCTGATTGCTTGTTGGCTCAAGCACACATGTGACTGTCTGCGCTGTGCTTGCAGTGGTGCCCGCACTTTGTGTCATGGACGTCTGCTACCTCTACCTGCACGCCGGTCCACTTTATCTAGCTAGACGCACAAGCTAACAACAAGATAGGCACGTCGCAGCCCGTCTTAGAGCCGCGCGTGCACTTCTCAGCCGCCCCGCACATCATGTTCAGTAGCTCTGGGGCCTGCCTGCCTTCTCCCGCTTTCCTGCACGCTGCATCTGCCTGTTCCGTCCTTTTGCAGGCGCCGAGCCCGTGGCGGCGCGCGCTCAGCGCGGCCGAGGCCCGCTGCCGTTGGATCTGGACCGGGTGGCGCGCTGCCTGCAGTCGGACGTGACCTACCTGCCGGCCGAAGAGAAGCCGGCCGCAAGCCTGCCGTACTGCGCAGGTCGCGCCAGCAACAGAGCGCCGCCGTAGCTGCAATACGTAGCATGGACAAGATGCAAGTGCGCAAGCGGCAGAGAAAGACAATTGCATGCCCATAGTTAGCTGAACAGAATATCAAGAGAAAGTAATCAAAGGATTTATGAAGGCAAGCAGAGCACAAACATTTAGCCAGCCATCGGTTGCGAGCGCGCAAATCCTCAGCACGTTCGCAATGGATGTGTCGTGTGTTGGGCAGAGCAGCTGCTGGGCTGCAGTTCGCCTGACGGTCCTGTGCCTGCGGCCAGCCTCGCCACCGCGCCCGCCTTCTCCTTCCCTCTGGCCGGGCCCGGCCCCTTCCTCTGCTCCCAGGTGCCTTCGCGTCTCTGCAGCTCTTTCTCTCTCTCTCTCTATATATATATATATATGTATATATATATATATATACATATATATATATATACATGCGCCTCCATCCCTCGGCCCAACAGTCACAACAGTGAATGTTGGGGAGGGAAGAGTGACTCTAACCATCCCTTAATAGCTACCCGCTCGTCGTGTCGAATGGAGGTACTCAAGAGGGTAGCAGACATTTTCATGCGGTCTGCCAGCGCATGAGGACTTTTTGCAGTAAGTGTCTGGGACGCCTCGAAACCCGTCACGATCGCGGAATGTGTATACCCGTTTGATCCCACGTGGTGTATGTCTTATAAAAACAACACAACGACATAGCCTCGGAATCCACAACGACACAGCCTCGACGACATAGCCTCGGAACCAATGGGAAGAGGGCCAACCACCTCCTCTTCCCATGGGGTGCCATACTGTGCACCCGTCCATATTATATATATATATATATATGTGTGTGTGTGTGTGTGTGTGCATGTATGTAGATATATGAATATATAGAAATATATGTGAGTGTGTATTTGTGTGTGTTTAGGTGTGTTTATGTGTGTTTTTATATTATATTATATTTTATTATATTATATTATATATATATATATATATAATTGGTAAGTCACGTTTTTGGTTCCTGTGTTTGCTGTGCGCTGTCGCTATCAGGGCGTGTGTGGTCGCTTGACCCACTTCTTGCCGCAGACCCTGCACGCCATCGACTTGGCCTGCCCCGTCCCTGCCCCTTCCTCCCTATTGCCCTCTCTCGCACTTTCCAAGCACAACCACAACCCCTACCAGCCCGCCTCTCGTGCCACGGCTAGCTTTCTCTGCCTGCATGCTCTTGCTCTGTCGTGCTCTACAGGGACTAGTCGTGACTCTCGCCGTCGCAGCCTGAGCGCGTGTCGCGCTGGCGGGGTTGTGTTGGCGCAGCTGTGTATGTATGTATGTATGTATGTATATATGCATGATATATATGCATCATGCATGCATGCATGTTTTGAATGTATATATGCGTATATGTATGTATGTATGTATCTATGTATGTATGTATGTATTTATGTATTTATGTATGTCGCGTGTGGCTGTGGCAGGTGGGCACGCCTGTCCTGGCGATGGCCGATGGTTCACTCCTTGGCCTTGCTCCCTGCTTGCCTCGGACCATCCTTGCCTTGTCGTGCACTCCTTGGCCTTGCTTTCCTGCTTGCCACCGCACATGTTCGCGTTGTCGTGCCCTTGTCTCCCCCTGCTCTGGCTGGCTGGCGACACATTTCTGTCCTCTGTGTGTATCGTGTTACAACGTGGAGGCATGTGTGGTGTCGTGTGTGGCGTCGTGTGGCTGCATAGGCGTGGTGGTGGACGTGAAGCAAACCCATCAGGTCTCCGGTATACACGTGCGCAACTTATTCAGCTGGAACTCAGGTCCTCCCACATGGGGACAACTCTCAATTAGCGAAATTTTCTGCTGGGATTGCAGTGAAAATATACTGAAAGTAATTTTTAAATCTCATGATCGTCGTATCATTAATCGTCGTATGCGTCCTTCCTGCACACACATACACGGGCGCTCTCAGCTTGTCTCGATCCGTGTGCCTTAATTTCCGTAGACACGCAGACACAGACGCATGCACAAAGACAAGCTGACATCCGTATATTCGCACGTCTTCCAGTATTCTATTTGGCTTTTGTCGTTGTCATCTTGATGCAGTTTTGTGAAGTTGTGTGTCCTGTTGGCTTGTTGGTTGTGGCTGCGAGTGTGTTTCTTGAGCTCTTGGTCTGTGAAGAGCGCGATGCGCTGGGATCTATCTATCTGTCTGTTGTTCTAGCTCTATCTGTCTACCTGTCTGGTCTGTTATTCCGCCTGTCTACTTATATACATATCCGCAAAATGCATCAATACATACATATACATGTATATATATACACACATAATAGATAGATAGATAGATATGTTTAATGTTTAATCTATGGGCGTGGCTTAGCTTGAAAAGCCATGGCCTCCTATACTACCCCTGGACAAGAAGTTTCAGCACCGGCCAAGCTGCACACCAACCACTGTCTCGCTGTGGTTGGTGTCTGTGCCCAGTTCAAGCCGAAAGGTAGCCGAGCCCTTTTGAACTATACGGGACAACACTAGAGCACTCCCCAGGAGCGTGTGCCATAAGGAGATGATGCCATGAGCAAGTCGAGGTTTCAGGAGTTCACGCTCGTTGTGAGTTACCTTCTACAACCCCGACTTCATCAACCCTTTGCATCACGCCCCGACTTCATCAGCCATGGTCAGGAGTTGGTTGCCTGTTTAGCCCTTGCGCTGCGCGCGATTAACGGCGGACACAAAATCGTCATTATAGGGGGTTTGGTTTTAGGCCGGAGCACTGCGCAGCTGGCCCTCTGCATCCCCCCCGGGATAGATAGATAGATAGATAGATAGATAGATAGATAGATAGATAGATAGCTGAGATATCGACTAATGTCAGAAAAAAGGAGCTTCTGATTTCGTCAACCAAGGAAGTCTGTGAATAAAGTATTGACCCGATGCCCAGCTAAGCCGTGATGTTTGCACGGAAGGGACTGATACAGGCGATACCAAAGCTCCCTAGTACCAGGCGGGGCCAGGGCTCGTTCCATAAGCGCCCCTTGCAGAACGAGCTCCCACCTCCATTACAGAGGGCCCAGTAAGCAGATGGAGTTTCGAGACTGTTCGACAGTCTAGTATAAACCGACAGAGCACTGTGGGTTTTATTCCGGGCTCAACAAGCGAGAAAGGGCACCCTGAGGGAACAGGATTGTGCTTCCCGTCGCTATTTCGGCATGTGACTCATAGGCGTATGGCTAGGCACACATAAGGCACCCCACCACGGGCCCAGCACACCCACACCATCCCCTAATTCTCTGTCTGTCGACAGATGGCACCCATTTCAAAACATCAAGCCCAAGGGAGGGTCAGTGACACCTCAAGTGGCCTTGGTTCACTTCGTGGAGTAAGTGATGAGATCAACTGATGAGATATCGACTAATGTCAGAAAAAAGGAGCTTCTGATTTCGTCAACCAAGGAAGTCTGTGAATAAAGTATTGACCCGATGCCCAGCTAAGCCGTGATGTTTGCAAGGAAGGGACTGATACAGGCGATACCAAAGCTCCCTAGTACCAGGCGGGGCCAGGGCTCGTTCCATAAGCGCCCCTTGCAGAACGAGCTCCCACCTCCATTACAGAAGATAGATAGATAGATAGATAGATAGATAGATAGATAGATAGATAGATAGATAGATTAGATACGCGTAAAGATGGATGCCTATGCAGTCACGCTGCGACCAGACCAGACGGGCGGCATCTTGGAATACGTGCATATCAAGGTAAAAGAACCATGCAGACAGATGACAGACGTATATAGTACAAGGCGCTTGACACAAAACTTACACTCTGAAGGAAGATAACTTGCTCTCGAACCGATTTAGTATCGTTGGTTGACATTTTTCCAGCGTGCATGTCTCATGTAGCTCGACTGCGCGGCACGTGCTGGTGCGGTGTTGCTGGGCAGGCGGGCAGCGTGCAAGTGGGCGTGGGGCAGCGGTCCTGCCTGCGTGGCGCACACATGCTTGTGCACACCTGCACAAACCCAGCAAGTGGCAGGCACAGAGATAGACACAAACACGCAGGCAGATACATGGCAAATGCACGCGCAAGGGCAACAGATGCGGAGAGCACGTACCTGACGTGCATGATGTGTAGAATAGAGAGCCAGCATGCTTGATGTGAATGCTGCAGAATCAAAGCAGGGGATGTGCTCTGCCAGTCAGGGTCTGTCTCCCTACTCCCACCCGGCATGCTGTGTTCACTCCTACCTGTCTGCTTACTCCCACTCGCCATGCTGTGTTGTCTCTGCGATTGCCCTCCCGCCACCTTACTCTCGCACACTGCCTGCAGCGATGTCGGCTTTTGCCCCACGCCGCACCTCCACATACAGTACCAGCTCTCAGGTACGCCAAGGAACCCGCCCTCTCTGTGCAAAAAACATATGTAACCTTATATAGTATTTGAACATGTAGAAGATCCTTTTTGTTTGTTCTGTCTCTGTCTGTACCTCTGATAATATTTCGAGTGCGTGCTGTGGTCGTCTTGAACTTGCTACGGGCGCGCCAGCACAGCCGTACAGAGCTCTCTGCAAGAGATGTGTCACCACGTGCCCTGCCTCAGCACAAGAAGGATGGCAGCTGACACAAGGCTAGGCAGTGGTGCAAGGCATGGACGCACTGTGTGTGTGTGTGTGTGTGTGTGTGCAGATGCGCCCGACGCTCCCACTGCGCTGTTTGCCTTCGCTCCAGCGGTTGCTGGTCAACACACACCACCAACGACTCTGCATCTTCCTGCAGTGCGACTCGTAAATGCCTTCAGCCCACTCCATCGCGGCCTGGCTGTGCTCTGCAGAGGCTAAGTCCGCGGCTGCTGCAGGCGACTCTGACTCTGCTCCGCCCTTCCTGCCCCTTGCCGGCTTCTACTACAACCAAAGGTCTCCAATCCGACAAAGCATGTCTTCACACTTCCCCTGCCGCTTCCGTTGTTTACTTCTGGTGGCTTGTTTTTGTCTTGATGCTCTACACAGTTTTAAACAATGCTCCAGCTATTGAGCCTGCATTCTGCGCAGTTGTACGCCTTATCGTGTGTCTTCAGTTTGTTCTTCTCTCTCTCTCTCTCTCTCTCTCTTAAACATATATATATATATATATATATATATATATATATATATAACAGGTTTGGAGCCCACACGCGTAGGCGGGTGAGGACTGATAACCCTTACTGGCGTCCGAATACTTCAACTACCCCCCCTATATATATATATATGCCGCGGTTGTTGCTGGTGCAGCGGCGTGGTCCCGTTGGAAGAGGGCAGGAAGGCAGAGCAGGAACGCCAGCAACTCCAACAGGTCCCACACGACCAGTGCTACAGACCACAAGAGCAGCCAGTATGTTTTTGCGCATCTATATGTATGTATGTACGTAAGTATGTATGCATGTTTTGTGTGTTCGAATGCATGCATGCGTATGCATACTCTGTATGTATGTATGCATGTATGCATGTTCGTACGTACCTTTGTATGTATGTATGTATGTATGTATGTATGTATGTATGTTTGTACGTATGTATACGTGTACGTATGTATATGCGTATGTATTTATGTATGTTTGTACGTATGTGTGCAGCTATTTGTGTATGTGTTTATATGTGTATCTGTGTATCTGTCTGTCTGTCTGTCTGTCTGTATGTATGTATGTATGTATGTATGTACATGTATGTATGTGTGTATATGTGTATGTATGTATGTATGTATGTATGCATGTTTGTATCAAGATGTGCGTGTATATGTATGTATGTATGTATGTATGCATGTATGTATTTATGTATGTATATCAGGCTGTGCAGGGTCGTTTGCCGCCGTTTCTCATTTCGCAGATACAGTCGCTATCTACTTCCTCCGCCGCCCCCTCCTCCTCTTTGCCAGCTGCATCTGTCCCAGGCGCTTCCCACAAGCTGCCAGCGTCTCAAGCAGACAGACCTCGCGCACTTTTTGCTAGGAGCAAGCCGGTGAGAAAATCCAACAAGTCCTATTTGCAGTCCTCAGCCTCCGCTGCTCATGGTTCTTTGCCTCCTGGTGAGCAACCGCAGCAGACAGATGGGGGCTTCAAGTTCGGGTTATGCGATGCTGACTAAAATGAGCAAGACAAGTAATGTTGTAGAACCTGCAGCGGTTGGCAAAATAAGGATAGTGTAATAATGACTATATTCAAGTGGCACTAATGTTCAACTCTGAACTCATATTTCTCAATGCAGAGTCGAGATATAGCAATTTTGAGCGATTGTTTGACAGCGCTCGTCATGAAGCATGAAATGGTGACTTTGGCATGATCATACTACACTGAAGTTGATGGATAACGATGAGATCAAAGTGAGCGTTGCTTCAGTTTGCCGCTTTAATGTCGTCATATTGTGTGCCTAAGGGGTCTTCGTGGATTACTAGGCTAATATTTGCATAGTTATCATGACAGAAAATTTCTCAGCCCTTCAAATACATATTTATTTTTATATTATACATATATTAGAATGTGAATGTACGTATGTTGCTGTATATATTTGTCTGCATGTATGTATGTATTTCATTGTATGTATGTATGTAATATGTAAGGTATGCTTTGTCATGTATATAATGTATATATAGTGTATGATCTAAAAATGTATGTATGTATGTATGTATGTATGCATGTATGTATGCATGTATGTAATATATATGTATGTAAACATATGCCGCCGCCGCTGAGGTTTGAAAGTAAACTTAAATTTCAATTATTTCTGATAAGCAATACCGGTACAGGTAAATCTGCAACCCTGCGATACCACCAGGAGGCTGATGGATACATAGACTCTGACCCGTCTACCTACCCTGATAAAGTCGCAGCAATCGCTGTCAGGAGGATGCTAGTTGGAGTTGCCGATTCATGTGAAACAGGAGACGTCACATTCCTTGGCCCGGGGCTAGCAAATATTATGCAGTGTGACACACAGCTCTCCACCTTCATCATTGATCATAAGTCCACGAGTGTTTACAAATGGTGGGACAAGGTCTATAGACCCTGCTCCTCTGGATGTAAGCTTTCAGACTGCGATGAACTTCGCGTGCTTTGGACGCCTCAAGATTTGCGCAGGGCGCCGCTTACCAGCAAGTTAGAATCAGTGCGGGCTATGATGAACTTGTCATCGAGACACTCATTCTGCTAACATCTGCGTATGCAAGTCAGGGGTGCATCGCAACGCCAACACGCCCCTGCCAATATACCACAGTTGACTGCTCACCACTTGCGCTTGAACCCAACACTGCATGTAAGCTCTTGGTGAACCTTGCAAATATCTGCTTGCTATTAGGAGAGACTTCCCCTTGTCTCACCAAATGGCTCATCACAATGACTCCAAACAATGAAAGCATCACACAGTAAACCAATGATGCTATCACAGTTCTTCCCGCACTACTCCAAGTACATAACAGGATGATAAATACTAGCATGTTGAGATCTCTGCTTCGCTCTCCTCACATCCTGGATGCTACCAACCGCTCATTCCTCACAGAAGGTTCCAGGTACGATTGCATAGATACGTACCTCGATATCATGGAGGATCGCCTTGAGAATGAAACACCACCTTTTGTCACTCAAAAAGATAATGCGGGTGCGTATGATCACCTCAAAGTATACACTGTTGCAGCCAGCCTGTGTAGGTTATGTTTCCCTGCCACTTGCAATCGATACTTCCAGCGCTGCATGAGTAACGCAGCCCGCGCGGTTAGGACTGCTGCAGAGTTTTTCAGCATTTGTGAAAACCTACTGTGGCGGAACCCAAGGTTGCAAAACTATGCATCTGCTATATTTTGTGAACACTGACCTCTTTTGCCTGTTCTGGTCGAAAAAGAATATATTTATTTATGTGTATCCTTTAATACAACCAATTCAATCCACTCCGCTAGTAACCAAATCCTCTGTTCTTCTATAAATAAGGATCAAAGATGGTGGGAAAATGTGGGAGAATAGCGGAGCCAAAAATAACCAAGGCAAACGCCAGCCAATTCCCGTGGTCCGGCCTAACGATAATATATTACTGTCGAAAAAGTATACCTGTTACTAGGAGTATTATTATCGTTAAGTGTTATTATTATTAACTGCCTCTATATAATATATATATATATATATCATACTATATATATATATATATACTATATATATATATATAGTGTCTGGGTTGACACAGGGGTATGGTAAAGTAACACATATTTACCTATCTGTGCCTACAATCCCCCCTCTTCGGTTTATAGGATAACACTCATTTATTAGTAGAGAGGTAAATGTGAGCGGTAGGAATATGGAGCCTCGCGGCTGTCGAGGCAGTTTAGCTCCGACTCGTGGTTGGTGGCAGCAGTGGCTTCCCCGCGTGCCTCCTTCTTACTTAAGATAGTAATGTAAATTGAAAGAGAGATTTAAATATTTGTGTTACTCAGAATAATTTCTGTTTTGGATTTGTACGAAATTCGAATTTTCTTGACTTTCAGTTTAAATTTAAAATTTAAACTTGATTTTGAATTTTGCTTTGCACCTTCCCCCCCACTCCCCCTGATGACACTTGTCATGTATTACTATCTATAAATAATCATTGTAAGTAGTGACCAGCTTTGTCCTGGTCTGTGCTTGGCTCCTTAGACAGGGCCGCAGTATGTCCGATCAGCCCCAGTTATTAATACCAGTATCCCGCACAGCATCAGGTGCAGTGTTCGCGGAGTCTGTGTTGGCTCTCTTTGACAGGTGTCTCTTTGTCATATCAAAGACAATCACCCTACTCGCTGCAATTGTCAGGTAATATGTTGATAACTACTATGATATCTCCATGTATTTAACCAGGTGTGGACATCACCCCCCGAATTATCCGGTAAAAAACTTATTTATAGATTTCGTCTGGCCGGACACGTCTGAAATGCCAATTTGATCCTGGTTTTTTGGCGGCTTTTTGTCTTTGCGTCACTGAGCTAATATAACGAGACATCATTCTCTTTTTTGAGGACTGTGTTTGGTTATATTACCGACTTACTCTTCCATTGAGCTATCGTTGGGGATAGTACATTTGGAGTCCATAGCTAAAGGCTGATTTCTTTTCTGATCTGTCGTACAGACATCAGATAAGCACAAATTTATTTTTTGCTGATCTGTCGCACAGACATCAGACGAAAACAAACACTCCTACTCATCCTCAAACAAAAAAAACTTACAAACAAGCGATCAATTTGTCACAAGCTGTCATAACCTTTAGCCCTTGTGCACATTTGGCTTCTGTGTGCTCTTCTACAAGACACCAGACCACACCTACTCCACTCCCTCTTGCTGCTTGCATAAAGCCAAGTAGGACAAGTGCGAAACAAACATCAGACAAACACACACACAGAGGAAAAAACGAGCAAAGCACTCCCACTCTCTGTTCTGAACCATTTTCCTTGCATTTTCTCTGCAGAAACCAGAGGAGATTACACATCTCTCACACAAGAGCAAGACAAATATCGAAGCACTGTCCGACGACAGACTGATTTCTACAAAACAGCTCTTTTGACCAAACTATCGTTACCTCTGTGTAGGGCCTGACGCCCCATAACTATTTCAACAGAGAAAAGGAAGAAGGAGAAGAAGGTTGCATAGAGTGATAAGAATAATAGAGGAAAAAAAAAGCAGACGTGACTCTCATAACATAAGATGGAAGACGAGAATGAGCAGGCTGGTGTGACACCAACTGATTATGGTCCTAGTGAGGGAGGAGAGGAGCAGGAGACTCAGTACTCAGAAGAGAGGGGGGATAGAGATGGAGAGGAGAGAGAGGAGTATACGTATACAGCCGATGTAGAGTCGACAGGGGGGGGTAATGCACAAGAAGCGAGTGCAGGTCAGACTGGAGGCTCTCCACTGACAGAGGCAGAGAGAGAGATGGAGGATGTTGGCCAGAATATCCCAAATACATGGGAACAGTTGGCTACATATGATGATGAAGAGTCCTTCTTCCTTAACTACCCAACCTATTATAAAACACAGATCTACATTCCTTACGAGAAAAGGAATAGACCAGGACAAGGTCAAAGCAACCTCCTGATCGAAATTCCCGGCCTTGCGAAGCCTCTCTTCAACAAAGTGAGGTTTGAGCACGAAAGAGTGCCATTGCAGGATATCAAGTATGGCAACACTCTTACACTGTGCGACATGTACGACATATCTGCAACACTCTACGCTGCTGTGCTCGTTGCGGAATTTTATGAACGCACAAACATACAGTGGAAAAATAAACGCACAACTGCAGCATGGCTGTCTGTCTGTGGTGTCCCCACTGATATCAAGAATCTAGAAAGAAAGTTCGAAGGTAGAAACCAAAGTGGCATTGAGTTTGCCCTTGAGGCTTTTGTAACTGCCTTCACACGGGCTTACAACGAAATGTACAAAGCACTGAAAGACAACACAAGGCAATATCCTGTTTACGAGGAGGTTGACCAGTCTTGTCAGGTGCTTGAACGCCTCACACAACTCCATAAGGGCCTCTTTGAGGGGAAGGAGCAAAAACCAACATGGAAACAATGGGCCCACACGAAGAATCACACTTTCATTAAAGGCCCTCTCACAACAATCCCAAATAATAACAGAGCTGATAAGTCTTCCATGAGAGAAAAGGCACACTTCCTCTCTAGTGCCACAGGGCTTGCACAGTTCGTGACTCATCTAGCACGACAGGTGAAAGAAGAAGAGACGAGACAGAAAGAGGAGAAGAGAAGATAGCTGTGGCAATGGCAGTAGCACGGGTGGCTCCACAGCCAACGGCTCCACCTACCACATCTAACCCAGCTCCCAAGAAAGCAGGAGGAGGACCCACAGGAGGAGGACCCCAAGGGGGAGTGACAGTAATTAACTTGACTGACTCCCAGAAGAAAAAGCAGGCGCTGCAGGCAGCCCTAGCTAAAATCAAAATTGGGGGAGGGGGCCTTAAGCTCTATGCTATCACTGCCAATGAGGCGGACACAGAGAAGACCCTCATGACTAAGCTCAATGAGATGGACAGATGCTTCCAGCAAAACCAGTGTGAGGTGGAGCAGGAATATGAAGTCCTAGAACATCTCTGTGATCGATCCATCCTTGGAGCTGGTTTTGATCGTATAACTTACGAGAAGTACAGAGGAGAGGAGGAGCTAGCAAGGAAAGGTGGACATGCAGAGATGAGTTGTACTCTGGCCATTGCTGCCCTCATTCGATACTTTAAGGCAAGTGGATACCAACACTTGTGCACTGGCACATTGATTGGGTTTGAAATTTTCGACTTAGTATCGGAGCAGTTGCAGTCAGCTTGCATCTGTCTTAACAAATGTGGGCACCCAGTACACTCTCTTTTATAACCACAAAGCCATACTCCTATATTTCCTCAGTGCTTTGCACGTCTACAACAAAAATAAGCTCACACTGCTCATGCAAGACTGCAAAACCTTCGACAAGGTAAAGCACTTGAACTTTTTGGAGATGAGCGTCTTTGAGGCCACGACTAAGGCCGTGAGCCCAAAAATGTTGTGGACCGAAGGAATGACCGCTTGTCAGAGGCTCGACAGCCAGACAGCATCCTTGATCGGTTCTGCATCGGCTTCTGCTCAGCCGCAAGCCGCACATACGCAACGATCTCTAGAACAGCGACCAAGAGAGAACAGTCGTGAAGCTAACACATCTTGTATTCGTTGGTGGGCACGGGCAATGCTTCAAACACACAAATAAGAAATGCCCGTACAACCACGATGTCGAGGACACCCGCATCAGAAACACACTCCTCAAGAACGTACGGTCGGACGAAACCAACACCGTCGGCCCGTTCTGCGCCGACTGCGCAAGGATCAGGGGTGGAAATTACAGGATGTCGCGGACCATGACCACGAACTAGCTGACGCGATCAATTCTCTTTTTGCTAGAGATGATCAGAAGACGGCAGCCATAGAAGCCGCAAGTAGAGGAAGAGGTGGAACACGAGGAAGAGGAGGAGGGAGAGGAATCAATCGAGGAGGAGGAGCCCCTTTCGCACGAGGCACATACACTCGCGGGGGGTAGAGAGGATTTGTGAGAAGAGGAGGAGGAAGAGGTGTATTTCAAGGTAGAGGAGGAGGAAGATGGGTTGGCCGAGGTGGATACGGCAGCGCAGAGCGCCCGTACCACAGAGATGGGGGCTGGGCAGACGGCTCGAGCTCAAGCTCGAGTTCCTCAGCACCACAGGCCTATGCGACATCAGGCGCAACCACTACCGACACTGATGCCGACTCAGGTAACAGATTTGAGGTAGTCCAATGACTAGAGAAGGAGGGAGAAAACAGAACAACATGCATTGCACGATACACCGTTGTGCAGGTCCCAACCAAGGGTACCAGTGAGTCTATGAGCCCACAGCAGGCCACAGACCAACTCAAAGGTAGTACAATACCAGTACACCCATCACGACAACAAACAGTGCATGCTGCTAATAGGCAGGCGAGTAAAGCGCTGGCAAAGAGAAAGCAGGTGGGCCTGTCGCAGCCACAGCCGAAGAAAGTAAGAATAGAACCGGCAGTTAAACTTATCAACTTGCCGAGACAGACAATAGACAAGGAGGATGGAGGACATCAACCTCTCCTCACGGTCTCAAACAGAGAAAGCAAGGACAATCATCCTTCGCCTGTGAACAATACCCAAAAAGAAATTACAAAAACGGCGGAAAGGGAGGAGGAGGCGAACCTCGAGAAAAGGATACAGATTTTAGAACACAAGCTCCTTGTATTGGCCTTAAAAAGTCACCGGCCAGACGCTTTATGCTATACGAACCTTTTTTGTGAAACATTAAATACCTTTATAAACGTTGGTAATGATACTATGGCGAATATTAATATTGTCGGCCAGAAATTTACTACGAAACACCATGAGTGGTTAGAAACTAATATGAAAAAATCATCTGGCACCTTGAAAGGAGTTAGTAGTCGGACGGATATAACGGGCATCATCACTTTAAATTTTAAATTGAAATCCGGACGAGTATATCGAGTGGACTTATACGTTGTCCCCGAATACCACGGATCTGTTCTTTTGTCGTACGACCAACTGGCGACAATGAACGTAGTGATTGATTGCGCCGCCAAAAGAGTCATATACGGCGCAGAGCCAGGGGAAGAATATACTGTCGACTCTCTCCATGCTATTGACTCATACGAGGCCCTACACCTAGAGGTAGCATCGGAAGGGAAACAGGTGGCCATTACACACGCATATGAGGCATATATGCCAACGGACGCGGTGTCTAAAGATGGTTCAAACCGGTCAGACAAGAGAGAGGCGGAGGTCTATACGGCTACAGTCTCTACACAATGGGATAAAAAGTCGATAGACGATCTCATTGAAAAGAGGAAAGAGGAGATTATATGCATGGGAAAAAGGTGCCCATCGTTGGCGTGATTTGAAGAAGGAGCAGGGGCCGATGTATATATTACCAACGGGTATGCTTTCACGTAAAGGTGGAAGAGAAGGACAGACAGGAGTTTATACCGAGGAGAAGGGGACGACTCCCTGATATCCCGGCAGAAGATATTAAAAGCTTTATTACCGAATTCTGGGGTGACGAGCCTACGTGGCCGCGCTCACTGACAGAAGTGAAAAAGTGCCTGCGCACTCTTTTTGAAAATAATAAACCATATACGGTCTTACTCCCGTACAATGAAAGGTGATATGGGCGCAGGAGATACGGGACCGGCTTATTGATCATCCGATACCGGTGCCCTCACGGAAGCAACACTTAGTGGTGGCTTGTCGTCTCGGGACTCGTGAGCAGAGCAGTGCATACAAGCGGAAGCTCAGAGACCAGGACAAGTTGAAATTGATTCCTCAAGCATTCACATGCTTCGATGGTTTCTACACCCGAAAAGCTCCGTTGCAATATGCGAGATTAATAGATATGTTGGTAGGTCTGGCGGAGGACGACGAACCAGACACTGCCACATATGAAAAAACGGGAATGGACGATATATCAGAAGAAGAGTTGGGCTTGGAGGAGGACAGAGCACCCCTCAAGCATCAAAAGAGAATGTCAGAGGAGGAGTTTAAGGCGGCGATAGACGAGAAATTGGCAGGAGGAGCAGGTACGGAGAAGGAGAAAGAGGTTTTGAAAGAGAGATTGAAGGCGAACAAAATGATTTTTGACCCCCCTCCAGCGGGAGGTGTCAAGCCGGAAGACTTCACTGCGGTTATTTGTAAAATACCAGGTGCTGAGCCTTCCCCGGCGCCACGACGGGCAAATCTGAGTATACATGAAGCAAAGATCGCAGAAGAACAATCACGGCAGTTACTCGATGATGATTTCATTGAGAGATCGACATCTCCAATAGTTTCCCAACCGAGACTGGTGCCTAAACCGGGAGGAGAATGGCGCTTAACGGTTAACTATGCCCGCGTCAATAAAATTTTAGAGGAGGAACGAAATCCATTACCTACTCTTGAAGAAGGAAGGTGAGTATTGCGGAACGCCAAGCTATACTCAGTCATTGATCTGAAGAATGGCTTCTGGCAAATTCCACTGGATGAAAAGTCCAGATGGCTGACTGTATTTGTAGTAGGAATGGAGATATATCAGTGAAAAGTACTTCCGATGGGACTCAAACAGGCCCCGGGACTCTTTCAGAAAGCGATGCAAAGCATGCTGAGTAGCAAATATGATGACCAGATAGAGGGAGGTTTCATGAGGAGAAGAGGACAGAAGGCGGGAGAGTACGCATTTTGTTACATCGATGACATTATCGTGTACTCCAATACGATGGAAGAGCACATCGACCATCTAACAGACATTTTCAGGCGTATCAAACTATTTGGCCTGAAATGTCAACTCGCAAAGACAAGCGTGACATGTTTGGGGTACGAAATCTCTTACAATAGAGTCTCGATATCCAAAGAGAAGAGGGAGGAGATCATGAGCCGACAGAGGCCGAAGAATCGCACAGAGCTGCACTCATTTCTTGCGATGGCGCAATATTACAGCCAGTTCATACCCAATTGGGGTGCAACTCGGGCTAAGTTGGAGAGAATGATCGACTTCGGTGATTTTGAGAAGTGGGATGATGAAGCCTTAGAAGCGTACAACACGCTCAAAGATCTCATTTATAAAGATCCGAAGGATGGCGGACTCGTGCTGATGATGCCCGACTTTCGAAGCAATTCGTAGTCGACACAGACGCATCAAAGTTCGCGATCGGCGCAGTCTTACAACAGGAAGATGAGGAGAAAAAGTTGCGCCCGATCATGTTTATGTTGTGCTCGGCGGAGCGAAACTATTGTACGAGACAGAGAGAGGCACTGGCGGTGGTCTGGGCCCTCAAACGGTTGAAAGAGTATTTATGGGGTGGACCTCAGTTTATAGTAAAGACTGATCACCAGAATTTACTATGGCTGATGAATCATGAACAGACTGGCCGTCTAGCGAGATGGCAGGCATTCTTGTCATGTTTCAATTTTACAATGGTCCATCTACCCGGCAAGCGAAATGTTGTCGCTGACAGCCTCTCCAGGCTAGAGTTTCAATCAGAAGTGGCAGCTCTCGTATCATCAGTAGAAATGGAGGATCTATCCCCAGACTGCACATACGAAGTGCATCATATCGAGTCGATGCAGATGGCGAGAGGGGTCCGATATAACCGATCGGGTCTGCGTCATAGCCCGCAAGGTCCGGATCATGGGATATGTTGTACAGCACATGTCCTCGAGGATGCTGAGTGGTCCTATGAAGCATATGAGAATATGAAGGCGGAGATAAAACAAGAAGAGATTAAGCAAGAAGCATATGCGGAACCCCCGCAGGAGAACAAGGAGGAGTTAGACGAAAACCCTGAGAGGATAGGAGTGCAGCTAGAGGATGGGACTATCCACATAGCCTCACCCACTGCATGGAGACAGCAACAGGCTCTCGATCTGGAGTTCAAAGAGCTAATACAGCTATACAAGAACCCGAACGAGCTGAAAATGACGAAGGAGATTAAGGAGCAACAGAAGGAGATGGGGTGGAGAGACGGTCTCTTGTGGTACAAAGGCCAACACGGGCGCTATGCATCACAACCAGACAAATGGACTCTCTGGGTTCCTGAGAAACTCAGACACATCATTTTTGTCCTGCTCATAACTGCCCACTACTGGCGCACCCGGGCCGACAAAGAACGCATATGTTCATTTCGAGACGATTCTGGTGGAAGAAGATGAAGGAGAATATTGATGAACAGGTCAATGCATGCATCCCATGCAAGACATCCAAAACACCATTGAAGGCGAATTTTGGCCTGATCGGGACTTTTCCTTTACACTTAGGAATGTTCGAGTTCTTACACACTGATCATGTAGGACCTTTCCCGGTCACGACGGAAGGTTACAGATACCTTCTAACGGCCATAGACAGAGCCACCAACTATGTATGGGTGGTCCCAGTCAAAGACGTTACGAGCGAAACAACAGCCAAGGCGTTGATTGACAGGATCATCTCACAGATTGGGGTGCCGAGAAAAATATGCTCAGATCGAGGCTCTGACTTTAATAATGAAGTCATCGACAAGCTATCTGCATATTACGGCATGAAATGGCAATATGTCACCGCCTATAACCCCAGGGCGAACGGCAAGATAGAGCGGGTGCATAGACCCCTCAAGGCCGCGCTGAAGATGTATTGTATGAAGAAGGAGAACCAAAAGGCATGGGTGGAGGCAGCATCCTCGTTTGCCTTTGCTATGAATTGCCTACCCTCTACAGCGTTAGGTGGTTCAAAAGGTTCCGTCTCGCCATACCAATTGGTATATGGGCGTGAGCCCGCCATCCCAGCCTCACTGCTGCACCCAAAAGATTCATGGGCAGATCAGGATGAGCTGTTTGGGGTGAGACTTCGGGCGAAGATGGAGGCGGAGCAAATAGTACAGGCGCATAGGGAGGCGGAGCGCAGGAAGACTGATGCTGAAGGTGTCAGGCAGGCACACCTGGATCAAGTCAGATTTCAGGTCGGGGATATTGTACTACTGTATCATCCTCAGGTTCCTCAGGGAGTCAGCTCGAAGCTGTTCATCCACTGGAAAGGACCATACCAGATCATGGAACAGATGGGGCCTTTGAATTATAAAATCAGGGGCAGAGGGAAAGTTCAAATAGTCAATGTACAAAGGCTGATTAAGTATGATCCCTTCCTACTTGAAGATGAGTCCGTTGATCAAGCACTCAAACGGATGGATGCTGACTTTAAAGAGGTCCCACCAATCCGTCAGGAGGATATCTCGGAACGGGATGCCTACAGGGCACCAATTGCGGAGAAGGAGGAGGCTGAGCTGGAGAACAAGCGGGCCACCGACCGCAAAAGTGCGGCGGGGACTCAGACCCGCAAAAGGGTGGAGTCGAACGTGCCAGAAGGAAAGTTCACGGAGGCGCAAATAAGGAGAGCGCAAAATGACCTTATCTACGACCGACCGAGAAAGGCGATAAGGACGGCACGTTCGCAAGGAGTCCATCAAGAGGGGAGCGATGACGGAGATCAAGACCCTCGCGCGGGCAATGACACTCTCGTTCACCCCAGTTGGAAAGAAGGAGATGCGATTGGACATATTTCATGGGCCAAAGACGCTTTTTACTTGGTGAGGCCTGCGGCTCAACACGTAGCCGATGACACGCTCTCAGATTTATATCTCATGAGAGTCATGGCAGTACCTCACAAACGCCATACGCGATCGAATCGAATTTCGACTGCGGCACAAATAATACAACCAGTCTTACATTTCTGGAGGAGTCTGGATCCAGTGGAAGATCCTAAAGTAAGACAATACCTTCCGGTATATAAAGACGCCAAGAAACTTGAGACATGGGATAATACCATATCTCCCACAGATAAAGATCATACCGCGTGGACCATACAAGCACTACCACGAGGGGTGCTGGACATTCCTTTTGACTTGGCACAAGGCGCAATCCCTCACAAAATTTGGGACGTCCTCGAACAGTCTACCTTAGACTTAACTTTGGTTGGAGGTTCTCCACCAGGTAAAGGAGTCCGCGCGCGTAAACGGCGTCTATAGTAAGTATTTTTTTCTCTAGAAGTATTGTGGACCTGATCGATTGCGAACATAGCATTGATCCAATATCGTCCCGACAACCTTACTTAGATATTAAAGCTACTACAGCATTCATTCTTCTAGAGATTAACAAGACACAGCTGACAAAAAATAGGCATTCTATTCTCTTGCTTCGGCAGAGACAGACGAGACTGCCACGAAACAGCACCGTTACGGGATCGCTATTTGAGTGAGCGATGGTGTTTCCTGGATACGACCCGGATTAGTACCAGAATGATGATCTCATTAAAGACTCTACAGTCTAATCAAGAACTGATATATTAATAACATGAACTGCTACACCGGATTCCATCGATCTCTACTTGTATCGGCATATCGCAAGGTTAGGGCGCACTCAACCCAACTTCGGATATAGTCGTCAGACTTGATCACCTGACACTATATTAAATGATACCGATTTATACAAGGGTATGTCTTCACAAAAAGTAAATGTATTTATGGAAACCGACGACCGGTTATTACATATATATGGAGAAAAAAAATGGAGACATTACATTATTACTCAACCATAAAACATTATACTTGGACATACTGCACAAATATCTTATCGACAGAAGAAAGAGGAAGATTTTAATATAGATACTGAATGTGCTAGAGTATATATACGATTGGTACCGGGGCAAGTATCATTGTTGTTTCATAACAGCTAATTCGTGGGTTGATGTATCTTCATACATAACTCTAAACGAATCTTAGTCAGAAAAGAAATCAGTTCAAAGCGTATTATGTCGGAAACGAAGTTCCGCCATAAAAACTGGGAGGGGGTACTGTGGACATCACCCCCCGAATTATCCGGTAAAAAACTTATTTATAGATTTCGTCTGGCCGGACACGTCTGAAATGCCAATTTGATCCTGGTCTTTTGACGATACAAAGGGTTATAATGGCGATAATGATACCCATTTGAAACAGATACTTAATAAGACGGCTGTCAGTTTTTCGCTTAGTCATACAACAGTCCCAGTTGTCCTCGTATTCGTGGTCTAATTTTTTTTCTTCCTGCTTAATTTGGACATCTAGCACACGATTCTTCAACTCTGGTGTGAGGTCGCCGCCATCTACTTCTATGACTGGTGGTGGGTGTAATCTAGGGGGCATTGGGAGGAAATACGACTTGTCTAATTTCTGCTAATTGGTTTGCTTGGTCTTGTAATATATTAAGTAAAGTTTTATTTTCTTTTTCCAAATTAATTACTTTTTCTGATAATTGTTGAACGGCCTTAATTAATGGTGCGATAAATTCTGGATAAGCGATAGTATAACAATAATCGCCAGTATCAACCATTTTGAGATCTTGTGGCTTGATACATTCTCCTTTTATTTCACATTCTGCTCTTTGCTTTTCACAAGGAACCAAAACAGGATTTTTAGATAAACCCGCAAAGTCTGATATATTCAATTCTTGTAATATGTCATCTAATTCCTGTGCTATCATTCCCATTCTAAGCGGTGTAGTGTTTTCAATCATACGAAAGCGGACTGGATTTAACTTATTAATCAATTCTAAACCAGGACATTCTTTAATATCTGTTTTTAATCTTCTATCGGAAGAAACATAAACATTTAGTGGAACGATTAATTGTCCATTGTCCGCTCTTAATGACATTTTACAAGCATTTGCTGAATTCTCCCATATAAAACCGTTGGTTGAACTATTGCCCGCTCTAAATCTAATAGCGTGAGATGAAAAATCGCCAGTTATTGAAGCAGGGGCCGTCGCTCCACTTAATGATTTACCCGCACCAGAACTCGCCATATAAATTCCCCAGTCTGTATTGCCTGTGTCCCATATAAAAATTCCATTATTGCTTCCTCCATCTACTTGATTTTGTATTGATAACCTAGAACCGCCATCTGATACTAACATCGCACTAGCATAAAAATTACTACTAGCAATTAACGAGCCACTCCCTTTCGCATAAAAATATAAATTTTGATTTCCATCACTTCCAGCCGCATACATTGAATTATAACCAAAACCGACACCCTGAGTGCCGTTGCTGTGCCTGAATTCAACACCCCCAGAAGCCTGGCCGAGGCCTGCCGATACATATAAACCAACGGGGGTGCCGTGAGACCCGCTTCTCGCTTCCCCCCCTTATGTCTGCCGTGCTATTTACAACTGATATTCCCGCATTAGCCGTAATTAATCCGCTGGTTGTTAATGTGGTTCCTGATACCCCAGCATTAGCCGTAATTAATCCGCTTGCCGTTAGTGTGGTTCCTGTTAATCCAGCATTAGCAGTAATTAATCCGCTAGCCGTTATGGCTCCAGTTGCTGTTATGGCTCCGCTCGTTGTTAATGAGTATCCTGTGATATTTCTAACACTCGTTATATCATAATTAAATGTCTCATAATCAAAATACAAACTGGCTATACGGGGCTGGCTTCTAAATGAAGTTCCACCGCTTCCAGTCTTATTTACGACGAAAATGATATATCTCGCATTAACATTTGAAGCGGGTGTGTATGTTTTAGTCGTTTGACTTGCCCAAGCCTGACCTGTCTGTGAATCCCATAAAGTATATGTCGCATTGTCTGTGCTTGTTCCAACATACCAAATACTCGGGGTTGTTTCAATAAAGTTAGCAGAAGAAGACCGCACATAATATGTTTTTATCTTGTATATCGCCCCTAAATCTATTTTTATGTATTCGCCTGTGTACCCTATTCCTCCCCACGTATTTGTGGTTGCGGGCACTCTTGTATATACTCCCGTTGTGTCGTTGTAGTATATAGCCGTCGTCCAGTAATCGTTTTGGTTTGAGTTCAAAGCATAATAAGCGGGGAAATATTCATCCGAAGCAGAAGCGACGAATGGAGAAGGTAAAGAATTGGTTGTCATAGTCTGCGAGGCTGAGTACAAAGTAAAAGCAGAAGCACCATATTTTACATCGCCCGTCATTGTTCCGCCTGATAAATCAAGAAAGGCCAGAGACCCTGTGGAATTTACCCAGTTTATTCCATTGTATGATAGTAATTGACCGTTTGCTGGTGTTGTAATAACTACATCACTTAAAGCATCTATTGATTTTGTTCCTAGCCGTGTGTCAAAGTCTGTATTCGCCCTTGCGGTGGTGTAATATAGATTGGTTCCTTCTGCTAAGTTAGTTGTTGATTTAGTGGCTAGTCATGTGTCAAAATTTGAATTATCCCGTGCGGTTGTGAAATATAAATTAGTGCCTTCTGCTAAGTTGGTTGTGCTCTTAGTCGCTAATTGAGTGTCAAATCTCGCATCAGTATAGTAAAGGTTTGTTCCCTCTGCTAAGTTGGTTGTGCTCTTGGTCGCTAATTGAGTGTCAAATCTCGCATTCGTATAATATAAGTTTGTCCCCTCTGCTAAGTTAGTAGTTGATTTAGTCGCCAGTCTCGTATCAAAATCTGTATTTGTTCTGGCTGTCGTGTAGTAAAGGTTTGTTCCCTCGGCTAAGTTAGTAGTTGATTTAGTCGCGAGACGAGCATCAAATCTGCCATCAGTATAATATAGATTAGTTGATTTAGTAGCTAGCCGTGTGTCAAAGTCCGTATTAGCTCTGGCTGACGTATAGTAAAGGTTCGTTCCCTCTGCTAAGTTAGTGGTTGATTTAGTGGCGAGCCGTGTGTCAAAATTTGAATTATCTCGTGCGGTGGTGTAATATAAATTAGTTCCTTCTGCTAAGTTGGTTGTTGATTTTGTTGCTAATTGAGTGTCAAACCTAGAATTAGTATAATATAAGTTTGTTCCTTCTGCTAAGTTGGTGGTTGATTTAGTAGCCAGCCGTGTGTCAAAGTCTGTATTCGCTCTCGCGGTGGTGTAATATAGATTGGTTCCCTCTGCTAAGTTGGTGGTGCTCTTAGTTGCCAATTGACTATCAAATCTTGCTGTGGTGTAATATAAGTTAGTCCCTTCTTTTAAATCTGTGGTACTTTTGGTTGCGAGCCGTGTGTCAAAATCTGTGTTGGCTCTTGCTGTCGTATAGTAAAGGTTTGTTCCCTCTTCTAAGTTAGTGGTTGATTTAGTCGCGAGACGTGTGTCAAAAGCATCATCAAATGTCGCAGTGGTTATGATTGAAGAAACCAATATCGTATTTAGTAAATTTACTCCTGTTATATTCAAATATCCTCCCATATTAATATTGCCGAATTCATCTACATTTATCGGAAAGGTTTTATTTACCCAGTTTAAGGAGTTATATGTTAGATAACTGTTCATCGCTATTGGTGCGGTTATGACTACATCGGAGAGTGTATCTATTGACCCCAGGGTGGTATTCCTCCATTTACCGTCTACATCATTGTATGTTAAGTATTGCCCGACCGTTGGTGTTGATATGTTAGTGTCTATCAAATTGTATAAACTGGTTTGGTGTGGATTAGATGTATTAGAGCGGTGTTGAGTTGAGGCTTTAACCTCGTCATTGTCCCTTACTCGTTGCTCTGTATAATATAGATTTTTTCCTTCTTTGATGTCTGATGTTGATTTGGTAGCTAGTCTCGCATCAAATCGTCCGTCAGTATAGTAAAGATTTACGGGGTCGGCATCTTCTGGCACCCTATCAGTGTTTAAGCCTGTAATATTAGTGTTCGTTAAATCGAGGTTGAGTATGTCGAGCGAGTCGCAGGTTAAGTCATTCAAACCCAACAGACTTTTGAATTTACTCATTGTATATATTTTGGATAATAATTAATCCGAATAAATTTTTTTTTGGTTAGATATACAACCGAAACAAACGATGCCTAGAGGTAATAGAGAGATTGCCATAAAGAACCTTGAAAAAGCGACTGTAATGAAGAAACAGTATGCGAGGCAGAGAAAGATTGAAAGGGCTAAGGAAATATCCAGGGAGGAAGAGGCGAAAAATGTAAAAGAAATGACCAATAACGAAAAGATGGACCACATTACTAAGAAGCAGTTGGCGAAAGATATGATTGATGGTAGAGATGGTGAGAAAAGTGAGGAAAGCAGTGAAAGTGATGAAGAGGTTGAACAAGATTTTGTTGATATTGTTGCCCGACGGGTTGCTGGTATGAAACTGAAGACTAAATAGAAAAAAAAGAAAGTGGCAAAAAAGAAACTGCCTGAATTAGAAGAGAGTGAGGATAGCGAAAGCGAGAGCGAGGAAGAAGAGGAAGAGCCTAAGAAGGGTAAAGGTAAGAAATCAAACATATCAGTTAATGTTTATAACCAACAACCCGAGAAACCAAAAAAAGAAAATAATGATACATCTAAGATATTTTTAAAGTTCTAATATAGATGAATAAGATAAAAAACCTACCATTAGATGTTCGTTTACACATTATGGACTATCTATATAATCATCGTGATTACGACTTCAATAGTTGCTATGTGTGTGGATTAACTCTGTGTTTAGCGAACCGACAGATTACTGCCATTGATGATACATTCGACCGATTTTATACTTATGAGTTTTGTTCTAATTATTGTTTTGAACTAGAAAAAAAAGAAAGATTAATATATAAGGATACATCATTAGGTGTGATAAAATATTATAACCTTTTGAAAAAGCTTCACCAAAACCGGAGGTGCGGAGGCGGAGTCCCTACAATGGACCATAAACACAGCAATCCACAAAACAATGAACCCGGAGGTGATGTGGATGAAATAAAGGAACAACAAGCATTAGAAATTCATTACCAAAAAAGATTGCCTACCGATAAATGGAATACAATATGGGCGGACAAACCACTTAAACAAGTTTTTGTAGATTTGGCGGATATGTCAAAACTTAAAGACAAGAAAGGAAATAAAGGCTATGCTTGGATGTTGTTTTGGATTGACACTCACAGCCGATTTTTAATCATTAAACCACTTAAAAATAAAACGGCTAAGGAAGTTTATTTAGCTTTAAAATCAATACCTTACACGCCCGAATCAATTACAACCGATAGCGGAAGTGAATATAAAGGAGCGGTTAAGGATTATTTTAGAGAGAATAATGTTGACCATCGGACGGTTGAAGTGGGCGACCATCGTGCTCTTGCTATCGTGGACCGTGTTATTAGAACTATAAGGCGGTGGCTTGACATTTTATTTGAAACTAATGGCAATTTTGATTGGCTTTCTTGGATTGATGATATGGTAGATGCTTATTATATGCGACATCATAGAACCATTCAAGCTAGACCGATAGATGTATTCAAAGGAGTAAATAAAAATAAACAACGAATTCAACGAGACCATTTAATAGAAGAATTTCAAAAGGGCGACAAGGTGCGAAAGGAATTAAAAAGGAATTTATTTTCAAAAGGGGGTCGACAATACAGTAAGCAGATTTACACCGTAGTCGGAAGAAAGGGTTTCAAATTAATATTAAATTCGGATGAGCTAGTCAGTCCTAGGGAATTATTAAAGACTAAGTTCGACAAACCAGCTGACGAAGAAAAACAAATTAACGAACAAGTTAAAGATTTAACAAAAGCGAAAAAAACAAAGGAATTATTAAACCGTGAAGACATAAAACCTGAGAATGTCAGGACTAGTCGGAGAGAAAGAAAAGCGAGAGTAATATTAGATTTGTGAGTTGATTATTTAATTATTATCTATTGGAATAATCCACTTGATAAAAGCACTCCTATCCTGTAATTTTCGATGAATTGCGGTGAGAGAGTTAAATATTATCAACTCATCTGGATATTTGACCGCCACGAGAAACATCTGCTCATTTTTTGGCTTTTTGATGGTGGCGTCCACATCAGCCTCGGCGAAAAAAAACTCATTCTCCTTCAATTCTTCACGACGAATGTAAGGAGCGATGGTTGATGCTTTCGTAAATTGAAAAATTTCTTTGTCAGAATTGACGAACTCTTTTCTAACCATAACATATCTCGCATAGTTTGGACTTTGGAGGGGAATGTCTGCCAAAGCTTTCCACGGGTCTGGTGGGGGGTTTGGCTGGACTGGGGCTGGGTCGGGCTGGTCAGGGTCGGGCTGGCCAGGGGCGGGGTCGGCTGAGGCGGGGGCGGGCTGGTCAGGGACGGGCTGGACTGGGGCGGTGTCGTCTAACTTCGCATCGCCGAAAATGTCTGCCAGCTGGTCCATTCCCACTTCTCAACTTGGGAGATTTTGGGAGATTGACGAGAATTCTTTTTCTTAGCACGTGATTTCGGTTTAGGCTGTCAGTTTTTTTAGCAATTTCCTTTTTTATTTCGGGGACCAAAGCACCCTTATCTATGAGTGCTTCTACTTTTTCAATATCTTCACTATCTATCAGTCCTCTATTCTGCTTCTTCCAATGCTTCATCAATCTTCTTTCTCCTTCAATCTGTCTCAATCTCTTCTTTCTTCTTCTGTCTTTCATCAAGTCTTCTTCAATCTCGTCTTGCTCCTCCTTCTTCTCTTTCAAAACTTCGTCAATCGCTCCAAGTCTTTCTTTCTTTTTATTTAATTCCTTCTTCATCTCTTCAATAATCTGTTCATCTTTCTCAATCTCTTTCATCGCTTTTATATTCATTTCATTCAGTTTCTTCGCTGTGAATCTACTATCTTCAAACTGCTCAATCCATTCTTCTTTTCCCTTTATGAAATTTGGTATGAGATTAATAGACATAATATATAATATGAGGGTTTATTGTTTACGAGTGAGGTCCCAAAAAAGCAAGGAAACCGGGGAACGAAAAAAAAGCAAAACCAACCCCCAAAAAATCGTGGGGTTTGGGGAGAAAAATAAAAAAACGCCATTTTCGCCCACAATTTACGATAAAAATTATTGCGATGACATTTCGGCCCTTCTACTTTCACAAAAAGCTTGTTTAATGGTAAAACAAATAAATGACTTAAATGAGGGAAGCCCAAATATGAATAGGGCATTACGGTGAGGTCGCAAAAATAACTGATTTCATATTTACTCCCCTCTGCGGGAAATGCTAAGACCCTCCAAGGGAAATACCAAGACCCTCCGAGGGAAATGCTAAGACACTCCAAGGGAAATACTGAGACCCTCCGAGTGAAATATTAAGACCCTACGAGGGAAATACCGAGACCCTCTGCGGGAAATAACTGAAAATATCTACAACAATATCAAACAAAAAAACAAAAACAAAACAAAAAACAGTCGTGGGAGACTATAAAAACCCTACCTCATACAGTATGTGTGATAGTAGGTTTGTGCAGAGGGTGGCGGAGGAGGCGACTACTAAGGTACTTTCCTTCTTCCTTTTTGATTTCTTTTTGATTTCTTAATTATTTTTTGATTGGTGATTTTTGGTGATTTTGGTCTGTAAGACCGCTTTTATGCTGGTATTTTTTCTTGAAAAATACCTGCGGAAAAGCGGTAATCATCTTCTTTTTTTAGAAAAAAATCCTGAGAACTCGATTGTTTTTTGTGGTGTGTGTCGGGGCCGGCCTGTCTAGGAAAAGATGTCAGAGGAAAGGGTTCCCTGAATGCATCAGCTTTCTTTTACCACAAAGCATGTTAAAGCTATCCAACTATATACATAGTAACCTTGAGTGTTTTTGATTACTTGTACAAAATATTTCTTGATACTTTTACTTGTAGGCTACAAACCAGCTATGAGAAAATCACCTAACTTTTTTTGTCGAAACCGTGACGAAAATCTCAAATTTCGTAGCTTGAGTATTATTTCTTGCACAGATGAATAGGTGAATCGTTTTATACTATCATTAAACGTATTTCTCCAACCTTGTGTTGTTTATAAATGTATGTGGAAGGCAACTGAAAACACAAAATCACAAAACCAGCATTTTTCTGGTTTTTGGGGACATATACATCTTATTATTCATCAGTTTTAAGAATTTTAAGTATTGGAATCGTCTTTCACAACCATAAAGTAAAGCTCCACCAAGGATTTTTGTTCATTTTGCTTAGAAGCTACAACCCAAAAAGTGGGTTTTCACAACTTCACCTACATGCCTGTACATTTTTTCCTGGACCTTGCTCCTACAGTTTTTTTAGTGTAATCATGTCTCACTGACCTATACTTACGACAGATACAAAAATATTGAAATAGGGATGTGTCTGCTTCATTCCTGGAGGCATGCAAGTCCAAGATGTTGGAATGTCAAAAAAGTTTTGATTATTTTTCTTTTGGATTTCGTGTGATTTTTCAACAAAAACTACGTAGATTTGAAGGTATAGTGTTTTAGGACTCCCCCAACCTATTTAAGAGCTGTAGGACCGTCAATTGTTTTAGAAATAAAATTTTATTTGCTTGTTCAGCTGCCCTTAAGGGACTGTTTTCCGGCCGGCTCTGTGTGTCTCAGATATGTTGAAATTTTCTCAAAATTCGATCAAATTATTTATCGAGATGGATTGTATAACGTTCGATAGTTCAAAAGCTAAGAAAATAACAAGCAAAAACAGATTCTTTAATCATAATCGTGGTTGCAAACCATTTTTTACCACATTGAATCAACAAAAAAATTACGGCCCGACCTGTCTTTTTGAAAAATTATCCCAAATTCTTTCCACAAGAAATGGTGATTTTTTTACAACTTCAAATGCTTCGTTTGTCAAAACTACTCAAAATAATTTAAAATCGATTGGAGGTTCTGACTCAGGGAAGAATTTAACGGTATATGTTTTATTATTTTTAAACCTGCCATGCACTTAACTTTTTTTTTCAATGCCAAAAAAACATATGTTAGTATTAATAGTACTTATCCTGGTATTGATAATGGTGGCACCAGCTTTTTACTATTACCTTTTTTACACATATCCGTACGTTACGTGGCTCAATTTCTGAAAGATACATCTTTTGTGACGTCGTCAGTTGGACAGGCGGGAATTGTTTCAGTATTGTTAAATTCTTCGAGTTTGGAAATCGCAAGCCGGTAGGAGGGAGCCGGGACGCCCCGAGTGCCGCTTTAAGACGGGAAGCAATTGCTGAGGTTTTTGTCTATTGTGTTATGTGCCTTGGAGCGTCTCTGTGCAACCCTGACTGATCACAAACGAAGACCTTCGTTCAAGGGGTGTGGCGTCTACCTTAAGTGACCACTTTCAGGAAAGTGCGCATATGTAATTTCATCGCATTATGAGGTTCTGTTAGACCACTATTATTAATATCCAATGATATCATAGTAATCTGCCAGAAGTTGAACAGTATTGATGATATTAGAAAAGGGTAAAGTCTCCCAGGCGTCACCGGTTGACTACTAGTAAATAAACAGCTCCAAACGTCCTTTAATAGATAAATCACACAACACAGACAAAAGCCCGCCAACCGAACGAAACTGCTCGTACAGGTCTCTAAGTCCAAAATTTCATGTGTCCATACGTGACATATTGACATTTGCGCCATCACGGCCACACACACCAGTAATTACCCTTTTTTCCACACTATAAACTATAACTATTCACTAACGTATTTACCGTGTATTAATCCCATCACCTACTAACTTCCTAAGCTCCCCCTTGATTTCATTAATACCGTGACCAACTCCTATAACTACATACCTAAAACGGTTTTTCCTTATGCGCTTCACTATTCAAAGTTGTGCAATCCTCCCCGTCATCTTCGCGTACTTTGGTCCCCGCTGCCGCTTGGTATTGATATCACCATAGTTGT
>WBZZ01006113.1:62500-64789 GCA_019918135.1 Paulinella micropora
AGGGAATGGACCCTCTGATCTTCTTCCAAAGCCAACTATGCTTCATTCCCTGCTGGTACACACTAAAAGCATTGGACGTCATCTCGAAAATTCAACACCAACAAGTACATACGATAATAGTGAATTATTAATAATTATTAATAGTTTTCTAACTCGATTCAAGTCCGTGACCGGGCCCATGGCGTTTCAGCATTACTTAAGAGATATAAAGAAAGAAAGTCTCAGAAAAGAGAGAGATCAGCCGGAAAGTATGAGGATGGACATGCTAATTGCTAAATATTTTATTTATATATTTATCTAAAAAGTTTGAAAAGCTCAAGCATCACTATTCAAATTTGAATTCAAAACAGTAGCTTTCCTACCTGTCACTTTTTTGTGGTCATTTCAGCTATAATGATCGAATCTTATGTTTTGGAATGGAACTCAGCAGCAGAGTGTCGGATGGACATGCTATTTGGTAAATATTTTATTTATATATTTATCTAAAACGCTTAAAAAGCTCAAGCGTTAATGTTTAAATTTAAATTCAAACTAGAACTTTTTCCAACTGCTAATTTCCGAAATGAGCTGTAGGCATCACCCCCCGGATAGCCGGTAAAAAGTAACTTTTCCTGGTGACAGGCGCACCAGCTTGTTTTTCAGTATTATTTGTCCGGATTGGACCTGATGCCATTTTATTCCTGGTCTGTTGCCGTTTTCCGTTTTGGCTTCACTGAGCTAATATAACGAGACATCATTCTCATCTTTTGAGGACTGTGTTTGGTTGTATTACCGACTTTTTACGAGCTATCGTTGGGGGCATTACATTTGGAGTCCACATCACTAGGGTGATTTCTTTCTGCTTTGCCACACAGGCAACAGAGTGAATTTTCACTGACCTGTCTCACACGGGGACGTCAGACGAAAACAAATACTCCAACACAGCTCCCTCATAACTCTTTCACAAAACAAATAATTTGATTGGTCTCAAGCAGGTGTCTCGTACCCTCTAGCCCAATCCATATCTGTGTGCTCACAAGGAGACATCAGATACAAACTCTCTGTCGTTCTTGCTGTTCTCACACAGAGACCAAGAAAAAGGAGGTGGACAGAAGAGTGAAGGAACATACACAAAACACAAACAAGCATAGGGACAGGAGCACAACACTCTACCCTTCTAGTTTGTGCATTTATCTGCATTATCTCACACATACGTCAGAGTATTTTTGCAACTCTCTGATCGTTTTCTAAAGGTAGGTCTGAGAACCTATCCGACCGACTGTCGACTTCTCAAGGAGAGCTTTTCTAGCTTCTCTATTACTATTTGTGTGTAGGTCCAAGTGCCTCATACTAGATACAATATAGAAAAGAAGGAGGAGAAATTAATCTGAGTAAGGAGAACAAGAAATCGGACAAAGTCTCAAAGACTATTTTTCTCAAACAAAAACAAACATACAAACAGTGTTTCGTAGAGGACAGGGAATCTCACTCTACCCTCTCTATTAGTTTCTCTCTTCACTAGTCAATCGACTGAAGGAGGAACAGAACACAAACGAACAAAAACCAAACATAGGAGCTGACACTGTCCTCCTGTTAATTACTACTACGACATCATGTCGACAGAGACCGCCGAAGTGAGTGAATTCTCGGAGGCAGAACAAAGAAGAGAAGAAGAAGAAGCAGGAGGAGGAGGAGGAAGAGGACTGAATGAAGGAGGAGGAGGAGGAGGAGATGAAGGAGTAGGAGGAGGAGTAGAAGAGGGCTGGGATGATGAAGGAAGATATGGAGGAGACGAAGATGAAGGAGGATTTGAACAAGAAGAGACGGGAGGAGGAGGAGCATATGGTAATCCCTTACCACCTGCCTACACGGGAGGAGGAGGACGAAAAATGATCGACTTGATTCATAGTGATGGAGAGGAGATCACAGTGGAGGAACAACAGTGGGTGCAAGACCACTATGACCTCACTAAAGAAGAGTTTGATAACAAGATGGGGGGAGAGAAGGATACCTATGTGTGGATCCCTCAGGATCAAAGAAGAGAGAAAAGTCATGCTAAAAAGGATGTCTATATCCTATTATCAAACACAGCACAGCTCCTCGGCAAACTGGTCTCTGATCCAGAAAAGAGAAAGAAGATACAGCATATCAAGTTTGGGGACACACACACCCACCTTGAATTACTCGATGCTATCTTTTTGGGGTGTACACTCAAACCCTGATTTGGGAACGTTCATACGGCCCACGATGTGAGGGTTACCTCCAGTACACACACCCAAGAGCAATAGCCAGATTCCTCGCGACTGGTCA
>WBZZ01006114.1:0-21068 GCA_019918135.1 Paulinella micropora
TTACGAACAAATTTCCATGACAACGCAATCAGCTGTAGCAAAGGTCGCTGCTACCAATGGTGCGAGTATACGAAATCCTCTCATTCTGAACATCAGTGACCAAGAATTCAAAGATTCAATTAACCGTAAGCAAGACGGCTTTTTTTGCGTTATCGACGCTATTGCCACCTTTAAGAATTGTTGGCTCCATGACGCACGAAATATTTATTATCGGTTAGGACCAAGTATCAACGAATTACACATTAGTAAGGATCTGTTCAAAAAGATTGCGTTTCTTCGCAAAGATAAGAGACGGGGCAAAAGATTAGATTGCCTGCCATACGAAGAATTGCTGTTGGTGCTCAGCCTAGTGCCGGGAGAGAGCGTGGGCCGGCTTCGATTACAGCAAGCCCGACTCGCAGCTGCCAGCAAACATCAACTTGCGGAAAATATCAGCGGCTCTCAGTCGATCGCTAGCATACCGGAGCCGTTAGCATCTGTGCCTAGGGAGCAGAACGCAAGCCAAGAGCGGCCAGCCCAACGTGTCCGAAGCGTAAACCCGAGTACGGATTGTGACAAGGGCCACGCATTAACAGGTGGGCATACGACGAATGAAGACTCGACACTCGATCACCAGGCATTCGTTCCTCTGGACAGCGCATCCCAGCCGAGCGCTAGCGCAGTAGAACCATTAGCATCTGTGCCTACGGACCAGACCTCAGGCCAAGAGCGGCCGGCCAAACGTATCCGAAGCGTAAGCCCGAGTACGGATTGTGGCAGGGGCCACACATTAACGAGTGGACATACGAGGAATGAAGACTTTACACTTGATCACAAGGCATTCGTGCCTCGGGAGCAGCTGATGCATGTACTACCTAACGTGCCAGTTGCGACGGCGGTTGTTTGGGATGGCAGCGACATCACGGGGTTGAATGGCAAAAAATGTCTACAGGCTATCCAAAGTGCGATGTATGGAGTCCACCCCGAACTAGAAATTGAGACGCAGCCTGTTTACCTTGGTTTTGTCAAGCCCTTGACCAACGAAAAGCGTTTCATGTCACGAGCTCTAGTGCGGCGTTGGGTCCTGGAACACCGCCGCAGTATCTTTTTTAAAGACTACTTCGACGATAACGGTACTAGAAGACGAGTGCTTCTTGGATGTATATGGTGTACTGTGATTCGGCAGGCATTCGAAAGCTTCACTTCCACATTGACCACATAATCCCAGAATCCGCCAACGGTCCCGACCATCCCAGGAATTACGCCCTGATGCCTGCGATCTACAATTCCGCGTTTTCCTCCTGGTGGATGCCTGCTAAATCGCAGTACATTGGTATTCTTGCCATTGCTCGTTGATGCAAACTGTTATGCATATGGTGCTGTGCAGGGAATGTGGCCACGCGCACAGCCATTCTGTTCGCCAAATATATCCACAAAAAGACTAAGCTTCAAGTAACCTTGGATGACATGGACATGTTCTAGAACGTCGAATAGGCTCGATATCTCGAGGGTATGAAACTCCTGCAGATGGAAAGAGAGCATGGACTTGGATAGCATGGGAGCAGGGGACAGTGCATCAACAAGCTGTAAACAACCCTTTCTTTAAATAAAAACTTGCTAGAATTTCAAACTTTGCACTGAGTACAAAGCGTCCGCCTGCAAAGACAGAATTGCGCGCACCCGGCACATTTCCCAGTATTACTGTTTTTTTGTCGACCGTACCGCTAACTAGATTTTTGCAACTGGCCGAGGCGCCCAAACCCAAGGGCGCCAAGAGGGCGGCGCTGTTGATCAAAGCGGGCAGGCTGGCGGCTGCTCGCTACCGCGCCAAGCACCAGGGGCAAAAGCCGCTCAAGGCAGATAGGCTGGTGGGAGGAGCTGTGCGCCAGGTGAATGTGTACTTTGAGGACGACCGTGACATTCTGGAAGCGGCGTGCAGGGAAGCGCTAGGGGAGAGAACTTCTCCCCTGCTTCGATTCACCCAGCCCTAGAATTTCTTGGGCAGCAACCGCTGCGCGGTACGTGGCGTCTGCCAACCGCACGGTGGTGGTGTTCACTGCTACGCTGTCCAACTTAGGCTCCCCACCTTTGTGCCCAGTGGTTAAATTCTTTTCTCGCTAGTCCTGCTTGTTCCGGCCTTAAAACTATCTGTGCCGGTTTTTTACGACAGTTGGCGCCAAATGCAGCAATTTGCGCAAAATTAGACACATTTCTTTCACCGCAAATTGCGGCACGCAGCGAATTTTTTTGCGAAGGACATTTCGGAATTTTTTTTGGGGAGGGGGGGGGGGGGCTGTTCCCCTAACGAAATGTTTTTTTGGGCTTTTTTTCATGAGTGGCCGCGGGCGGGGAAAATTTTTTTTAGTGTTTTTGGCCGGCCCCCCCCCCCTCCATTCCGCGCGCGTTGCAAATATCGTACTAATCGATTTTCCCTTGACGTCCCGGTGAGAGGGGGGGGGCCAAACACAAAAAAGGAGGGGGAAGGCCGAGAAATGGAGGGGAGGGAAAGAAAAATCGTAGGCTCAAAACAAAAAGTTTGTGTAGCCAAATGGCCGGTCACGACGAGGCTTGGGTGAACGAGGGCGAAACCAAGGACCTAATGTGTGCAATTTGCCTGTGCGTGGCACGCGACATCGTGCAGCACGGCTGCGGCGCCTCGTTCTGCGAAACCTGCTTTAAGCAAAACCAAGCGGCGGGGCGCCCTTGCGCCAACTGCCGGGGGCCCGATGACGCAGCGGCCGCCAACCGCGATCGCCTCGCGGTACAGAACCTCACGATCCGCTGCCCGTCCAACTGCGGCGCGACCTTCCGCCTCGGGGACAAAGACAAACACTTGGCCGACAAGTGCCCCGCCCTCGCCGCCGCTACTGCTAGTACCACCAGGTTTGCCTGTGTCTGGATTCGCGATTATGCGTATGATGGCGGTTATAAAATTATGGGAGCTGTTACTCTGTTTACAAAAGATGTGGGTTCCGCCGCCTGCGACCCGCATTGCTATCATAAAGCTAGAAAAAAGCTGGTTGGCGGAGCTTGCGAGTGCTGTGCAATGGATGCGGCATGCCACAAGGGCTGGGAGTACATAGGAGCGGTGGCCATAGGAGATGGCGGATATCTTCACTATTCCTTGCGCAAGCAACTCTAGACTTTTTTTTGCAGGTGTGTTTGTGCCACAACCTGTTTTTCAAACCTCCTCGGGCACTCCCGCACCTCTTCTTTCTTGACTCACCTGTGCCGAAGCTTTCGTTGATTAAAAACGCTGTCCAAGGATTTCAAAAAAAAATTTACTTAATAAAAGCTTTTTTTGTACCAAAGTCAGACCGTTTGGCGCGGGCTGAAGAGAACACAGCTCGATGTTCTCTGGCGAAAATACGTCCAAATTAGCGGGCTTGCCCGCATTTCTTTTTTATTGCACTCTGGGCCGGCCTGCCGTCTCGACCTTTTTCTGCGCGCAGACGTTTAGGACCGACGCGTACATGGCCGAAATGAGAGACTCGGAGGCCGAGCGGGAAAACGTCGTAAAATATTGGGTGCTCTGGAAATGTCGCTGCAACACATGGCTGCCCGCCGAGTTCGGAGTGGCGGCATTGGCACTGGCGCAGGCCAGCGCCGCGAAGAATTCCGCTGGTTTCTCGCAATGGGGCGAATGTCCGCTGCCCGCTACAATTCTCAGGGGCACCGCGCCGCCCGACAGCCTGGATACAATTGCGCCCTGATGGCTGGGCATGATGGTATCGTGCTCTCCGTAAATTAAGGCCATCGGCACGTTCGATTGCAACAGCTCGGGCAGCAACGGTGACAGCCAGCGCGCGCGCCCCTGCCTCCAGCTGATAGCTATGTTGCTGGCGACCAGCAGGTCGCCCACCGAGCACGGACGGCTCAACGTTTCAAGCCAGAACCAGGCGTGCGCGGAGCAGCCGAGCTGCTCGAACCAAACGAGGATGAGGTTCTTCACGGGCCGGAGGCGCAGTAGTCGGTGCAGGGGGCTTAGCTTAAAGAACATAGCCCAGTACGTACCAGCTGTGCCAAGCAGAGGGAAGAGGCCCGCGGGCGCTGCCAGGATCAGGCGATTAATTCTGCGGCTCGCTCGCGCAGCTACTGCGGACGCGACGTGCCCGCCAAAGGAATGGCCTACCACGTCTGGTCTGTCGGGGCAGTGCCGCACTAGATAAGACTCGACCATCTCGGCTAATAGATTGGTAGCGTCGTCCCCTGAAACTTGCTGGAGGCACGCAGGAGTGGGCAGCCGTCCGAAGCCCGGAAGATTCAGCAAGTGAACTTCACTGTAAGACCGCAGCCACAAAGGCAAACACTGTAAATAAAACAAGGCGCCGCTCGACACTCCGTGCACTACTATGACGCTCTTGCCATCACCGGCTCCAGTGCCGGCCGTTGCCTTAATTGAATGTAGGCTGACGGCGGACTTGCGTGGCAACCACAGCTCCGTCACGTCGCTCGTAATGGCTATGTCCGGGTGCAGCGCCTTAAACTCGCGCAAGATCTCGGACTCGGCCTCGTCAATTACCTCTGCCCCCACCTCGTACGTCCTTGGGTACTTAAAAAGCCTAGCCGCCAGCCGGCGCCAGGCCCACAGCGCGCTGGTGGCCAACACGAACAAGAAGCAGAGCACAGCTGCTGCCAAACACAGGCACGGCAGCAGGACCACGTAGAAGCGAGCATAAGCACCGACTGAACGCAGCGCCGGCTGGACCATTCCTGTTTTTTTAATTTCTGGTTTTAAAAAAGCGAAAAAAAAAAAGCTTGGTTAAAAAATTAAAAACCTAAGCACGCGGAGAATACGCGCCGTGCGTAATCGAAGGGACCAATCGGATTTTTTTAAAAAAAAGGTGCTCCTCCCCCCCCACCACCACCTCTCCTTCCCATTCTCTTCCGAAAGGTTTAAATATGTTGGTCTACTTGCAGGGTCCAGCCCGGTGGGAGTTCGTAGCCCGCAGGTAGCTGCGTCCCCACGAATCTCAGTATGCTTTTCGTACCTGCGTCGTTGTGTGCGGGCAGAACCAGTGTTTGTAGGTTGTTGCAGTTGAAGAAGGTCAGCCAGTCGATTTTGCAAGGTGTGGTTAACGTAAAGGAAGTGAGTTCGTCGCAGTGAGAAAGGAATAGCAGGATCTTCCTGTACTCAAGACCTGGGGGCAGCACGACTTCCTGGATGTTGCAACTAGTGAACGACAAAAACAGAGATTCCCAAATGCGGCACTCAGCAGGCAGTTCGAATCTCCGGAGGAGATTGCAGCGGTCGAATTTCAACTCAACTCGATCGTAAGTCTGAGGGGGCAGCACGACTTGGCTAAGTGCTCGGCACCTTTCAAATTTCAATTTCAAACTCTCGTATCTTGACTCGAGTTTGGATTCGCTGCGCAGGCTGAACAGTTCCAGCCGCGACAACCTCGAAAAATCCAGCGTCAGGCGTTTGCATGTCAACTGGGCGGGCAGAACAACAGCCCTGAAGTTCTGGCAATCGCAGACCTTTAATGTGATGTAGTCGATATTCCAGCCTGCCGGCAACTCCAACGACCCGAGAGTAGCTAGGTGTTCGAACGCTAGCTCTACCTCTTTGCACCTGAGGTTGGCAGGAAGCATAACGTCGGTAAGACTTCTAGACAGGTGGCATTTCAGTTTGAGACAGCCGGTAGCAGGCCTAGCGATGACTTCTTTGCGGTCTGCCGCTAGGGGCATAAATGCCAATGTTTCAAGCTCGTTGCAATGATGGACCTCAAAGTTCGCAAGCGAGCCATGCAGCGCGTCGTCGAGACGCACGGCGAACGTAATCTGTTTTACCTTGCATTTCGAGACATAAACGTGCTTGGCAGTATCAACCTGTAGCTCGAGCGACTTCCCCTCTGTGCCAGATTTTTCGATGCTTAGCCGTTCGAGCTGCTCCTGGTAATCTCCCAGACGTTGTGCCGTAAAAGCAAATTTCTTCAGCCGTTTACAATCGAGTAGTGTGAAAGTGCTAAGGCCCTGCAGCCCGAACTTTGTTTGCACAATGTGGAGCTCTTGGACCAAATTATCTTTGACTTCGAATCCTTGTTCCTTTTTTAGCGTTAGCGTCATGTTGTGCAAGCACAAGTGCTCGATAGTGATGTCCGTCATGAAAGGGAAGAACCCCGCGTTCTTCTGGTCCAGCGTCAAACCAGTATCTCGCACGTTTGACTGGTTCCGAGAAATAACTAACATCTTGAATTTTTTTGCATCCGTGCCAACACAAAGATCGCGAGTCACTCGGCCCATAGCTCCCCAGTAGTCCATTGTATAGCGTAGCACAGGCATAGGAGCGAACCTGAGCTTGCTCTTTGTTTGCATGTCTCTCACAAGTCGTTGCAGTTTGACCTCTGTGTCCATCTTTTTGAGGTCGATGAAACCGGGGACGACTCGACCGTAGGTAAGTAGCTGGTGAAATCCGCTATCGGGCTCAGGCTCGAACTTTTCTAGGGCTTCGGTTAAGGTTGTCTCCGGTTGGTAATAATAGCGACAGAAGAGGTAACCTGCTAGCAACGCCTTTTCTCGCTCGTTAGGATCGGGTGTGATGTTGCGACGCGCGGCGCTTAGGTTAGCCTCTGACGCAACATCGGCAAATTTGCTAATGTTGCCAACGAGGCCTCGGATGCCAAAGACATTAGATTCGGGACGGCTGGCCATTCCTTTTTTTTGGGGGGGGGTACTCACTGTCTTTTTTACATATCATTACTCTTCCGGCGAAGGAACATTTTCAGCAAAAATCTTCCAATGAACATTTTTCGGGGAAAACGGAGGGGACGGGCGGGGGGTGACTTTTCTGTGTTTGGCGGCCCCCCCCCTCCCCGGCGTTGCTCCCAATTTTTACGACAGTTGGCGCCAAATGCCGCAAATTGCGCAAAATTAGACACTTGTACTTTGCCGCAAAATCTAATTTTTTTTTTCGGCGAAGGACAATTTCGACAATTGGAAATTAGCCAAATGAAAAGTTTTCGGAAAGGACTGGCGGGCGGGAGAATTTGTTCTAATTTTTTTCCCTGCCAGCGGCTCCTTTCTTCCCCCTTGCATTTTCTTTCCCCCTCAATCGTGCAGCTGAAGGGAATGGGGGAGGGGGGGGGGGGTGGTAGTGCGGCCCCGACCCCCACACACCTATCTACGTCCCAGTCTGTTGGCCTTCTCGCCGCAATTCGCGCGAAGTTAGACACATTTTCTTTGCCGCAAATTGCGGAACCCAGCGAAATTTTCTTTTTTTTGGGGGCGATTTCGGGAACAACGGAAGGTCAAAGGAAAATTTTCGGGGGAACGGGGGCGGGCACAAGCACAAAGTCATAGTCCTGCCTTGTTTTTTGCTGGTAGACGGTGTAAGCGTGCGCGACCCGGCGGGGGGAAACTAGCGCGCAGTCTGTGGTTTTGTACGCCGGATTAAGAGGTAAAATCACGAAAAACGCTGCAGGACACGCCAGGGGCGCGTGGGAAGACGTTTGGTGCGCCAAACCAGCCGCCGGCCAGCCACAACTTTCAAAAAAGTCTTTTAATAAAACGTAAACTTACTTTATATCAACATTAGGCTCCGACGCCGGGGTTAGAAAAGGAGAGAGGAGGCAAGGCCGGGTGTTTTTTTCTGCGGTGTTTCTGTAAAAGGTGGTTTGCGTAATAAGACTGGCCACAGTCTTGGCAGGCGTAAGGCCTCTCGAGCGTATGCTTCCGCCGCGTGTGCATGGCGAGGAGGGCTTGATTGAAAAAGCCCTGTCCGCAGATGTCACACACCCGAGACTTTTCTGCCAAATGCACGCGCCTGACGTGAACCCGCAGCTGAGCCGCAGCAGGAAAGGTGCGCGGGCAATGCTCGCAAGCAAAGGGCTTTTGTCCCGTGTGTCTTGGCAGGTGCAGTGCGCGTTGTTTGGCAAGCGCAAAGCTCTTGTCGCAATGTGGACAGGGGAAGGGTTTTTTGACGGCGTGCACGCGTCGCCGGTGGACGGTAACGTCGTAGGATCGTGTGAAGGCTCGGCCGCAGTCTCCACAGACATGTTCTTTTCGTCGCGTGGCCGTGGACTGTGGCTGAGCCTCCCCGCTGGAGGCTGGCATTGTGAACAGAGGCGAATTTGTCAGGGGCTCCAGCTCCGTCAAGGGCTCCAGCTCCGTCAAGGGCTCCAGCTCGAGCCAGTATTCGGGTGTGAGTTCCATCCTGCCGACCCTTTCCTTTTCTGTTCCGCTAGCGGACACAGAAAGATAAGGTGAGGGGAGGGGGCGGGGGCCACCCCCGCCCCTGTCTCGCACCCTTGCTACACGGGGCGCGCCGGGCGGCCCCCCCCCCACCCACACACACAGCCGCCGTTACCGTCCACCGTGGGCGCCAACCTTTTTTTTGCCCACCCGCGATTCTGTGTCTCGACTGTCAGATCGTGGCGGCAGGGGGGACAGAATCGTGGGGGGCAGAAGGCGCAACTTCAGGGGGGGGGGCGGACTCTTTCGGCTTAACGACATGCCCACGTCTTCCGCTAAGGTGATAGCGTTTGGCAATGACTTTCAAGCAAAATTTTTCGGGCAAGAATGGCAGGGCGGGGAAGGCTGTCTTCTGTTGGCCGGCCCCCCCCCCCCAAACCTAGCCAGGCCATGTTGGTTGGCTTCCTTGAGCTCCACGGCCCCCCCCCTCCACTTTCCCGCCCCCGTGTGAGACACAGCGCACCTCTCAAAAAAAAACGTACACCACGAACTTCGCTGATGGATCCGCTTGAACCGGAGGACGCCAGAGCTCATGGCGTAGAGGAGTTTCAAAAACTGTCAGCCATGAAGTTTATTCAGGCCAAGCTGTCCCAAATTACCTTCGAGTGGCCGGCGTGCCGTTGTGCGCAGGCCTGCCGCCTAGCCCACCGGAAAAAATTCGAAGGGTGCAGTGCAGAGATTTCAAGGGCTTTGGGCTCCCTGGCTCAAAATCCAATCGGTCTGACGCCGGAGGAAGCCAAGTACAGGCCCGACGTGACTATACTAGACGGTCGCGGAAGCCCGCAGCGTTTGTCGCGCTCACACGATTGGAGGCAAAGCACTGGCGGGCTTTTTATAAATTTCCGCAAGTGGCAGGCCTCGAAATTAACTTGGGCCCAAAGATGCAATCGTGCGGGGCAGAAGGAGGCTACGTGTTGCGGGATGTCGGTGGCTGGCGACCATTGGCAGAGTGCCTGGCTTGTGCCAAACAAAACCAGGCCGCGGTAGACGCCGCGATACAGGAACCAAGACGGTCCGCGAGGGGTCGTGAGATGTACGAGGCCCTGGAGAACAGGCTGCACCACAAGCCCTCGGTCGAGCGCGTCAAAAACACGCTGCTTCAAGGGGGCTGCCTGCGTGGCTTTCAGACGAGGAGGCCGCCGTGATGCCGATCTTGAGCTACACACCAGGCGCTAAGCAGAATGTTGGTTCGCTGACTTGGAGCTAAACACAGCCTTTCACCGCTTCTTTTTTTTTCGCAGTCACTTTCTCTTCCCCTCCAAAGGAGGGGACGGCCCCCCCTCCCTTCCGGAGAAAGAATTTGTTTCAAATAAAAAAGTTTAGTCACACAACTCTTAGTACCCCCCTGGGGGAGTGCAAACTAACAAGGAGGGGGGGGGAGGAGGTCGCAAGTCCCCCCCCCCTCTCTCTCTCTCTCTCTCTCTTAGACGCACTTTTCTCAGCAAAGGACGGGGGTCCGAATGATACTAAGCGCGCACAAAAAAAACGAGCGCTAACGCCAGAGGTGACACAAAAAACCAAAGAAGCAAAAGTGTACACATGTCGGGAACGACCACAGCAGAACAACCGCCCAGCTCGCTAGCTCAGGCCGCCTCCGGCGCGTCCCGTAGCGAGGAAGAGCTGCTAGAGACCAGAATTGGCGGCCCGGCTCGGACTGGCCCTTGTAAAAGGCGGCGGTTGCAGCACAGCCGCATCAACGCAAAGCCGCCCGTCACTTTGGAACGCATCCTGTGCGCACCTTTGCTGGGCCAGGTCGTGCTCGCCGCGGTCGGCCCCGAGCCCCCAAAGACTGAGGGGGGAGTCGCGGCCCGTGCCGCCTACTACCGACAGGCCGCCAGGCTCGCGCGTGTGTGCCGAGCCTTCCAGCGCATCGTCGTCGATGCGCTCTCACGCGCGGACGAGCTCGACCAGCGGGCCACGCTGATCTTCTACGGCATGCTCCAAGCCAAGCCCTGGCTTAGCCTCAATTACGTCAGACGAGAAATTCTTTTTATGCCCAGCCCCATGCTCCGCCAAGTCTACCGCGGCCGGCCGCGGCGGCGGCGGCGGGCTGACTCCGATGATGACGACCGCCTCACCGACGACTGCCTGACAGACGAACGCGCGTACCTCCGCCGGGAACTCCCGCCCGAAAGCTTCCGGCACCGCCAGGTGGCCACCAGGCGCCCCGGCGCCGAGCCCCGGCTCGTCGAAGAGGTCTGCTCCAGCAGGCTGGCGGGCTTCCTGGCGGAAACCATGCTCCTGCACAAGATCCGCGAACACATCCAAGTCCTCCGCGAACTCAAGAAGCTGCGCGCTCAACGCGACCGGCGCGCTCTCGACAGTCGCGCGAATGTCAAAAAACTCCACAGCTAGCGTAAAAAACTTTCCTGCGCCAGGAAAAAAATTCTTTGGTTCTTAGGTTTTCTTTTTTTTGTCTTGATAAATTCCCCCCCGCCGAACCTTGCTCGCGGCAGCCGGTGTCTCTTTTTTTTCCTTCTATGTTTAATACAAACAAAACTTGATAAAACTTGACAAGGCATCACCCTCCCGCCCCCCCCCCCTCTCCGACCCGGACTACCCCACAGGGGCCAAAACACATTTGTGGTAGCAGTAGTAGCTCCGGGGGTACTGGCTGCCTTTTCCCTCTCTCGTTTTTTTTGGCACCCCTTCCCCTCCCTCGTTTCCCCCACCCCCCCGGGCGGCGCACAGAAAACGACAGGGGGGGGTATTTATGGGGAGGGGAGAGGAAGGTGAGATGAAGATGGGTGAGGGCGCCCGCCCCCACACACAAAAGGCGCAGACTCTCTCAGAAAGATGGACGCGCTGCCCAGCGAAGAGGACTTCCGGCTCGCAGACTTGGCGGAAACACAACAGGCGCTGTGCGTTAAGCTCCAGAACCTGGCAGTGAAAAAAAACAACAAGCATCTGCAGGGGCTGCGCCCGATTTACCTGGGGACCATGTCGCTAGCAAACGCGCGGCGTTCAGTTAGCACGCTCCAGGCAAGGCACTGGGTCCTGAAAAATAAGTGGCAGGCGCGTCTGGCGCCTTACTTCATGCCGGGCGCTCCCAAGTGGCATATTGACCACATCGTGCCCAAAAGATGGGGGGGAGTCGACCATCCCTACAATTACGTGATAATGCCCGGTGCGGCTAACCAGTGTTTCAAGGAATTCCTGACGTCCGAGAAGCTGGCCTACATCGGCAGCGTCGCGGCACGCGGGGCTGCACGCCTGTGCGGTTTCCTGCGCCCCTACATGTTGCAGGGACTAGCAGAGCTGCCCTGGCAAATGCCAGTCGCGGGGGGCTCTAGACAGCAGCGTCTTTTCCCGCTGGGACGCGGAGTCGTGCATCCCCCGGCCCGAGCGCACGCGCGCAACGCCCGCAAAAAAACACAGACAAAAAGTGCAAGCAGAGGAGGACCAGAACACTCAGGCGGGCCGGACGACGGAGCCAGAGAAAACGAAAAAGAAGGGGCGCCGCCGCAAGCTGGGTCAGGCGGCGTCTGACACGGCGGAAATAATCCCCACAAAACGAGCCCGAGTTAGTCGCAAACCCCGTCCTGTAAGAGCAGCCCCGCGGCGTAAGCCTGCTATTACCGAAGAGCCCCCCGACGAACACGCTCTGCTCCTGTTTCGTAACACGTTCCCCAACCTGCAAGCAGATCCCGGGGTTATCGGCGAATGTCAACGCACGAATTTTGTCAAACGCTGCCAGCTGCTCAAATTATTCCGCGAGAGTACTCTCCAAGAAATCTTGCAAAAAGAGGGCAGGTCTTCAACAGAGTTGTGCGTGGCCAGCAATCTGGGAGCTCTTTTGGTGTTCCTCCGGCTGAACCTAAACAAGCATGCCCCCCAGCTTCAGCTCACTACGCTCGAACTAAACCTCCCACGCATAACGGAAGCACTGCGCAATTTTCTGCTTTCGTTTCCGCACATACTCTGGTCGCCCGGCGCCTACGTCACGGGCATGCTGCAGGCAGAACCCCCCCGGACTCTGCCAACCCAGCATGCTCTCTCTGCCAGTGCGCGCCTGCTGCAAGCCCTACTGCCTTGCAAGCTACTGCGCGTCGTAAACCGAGCATGTTCTGACGGGCGATTCACAGCAAGCGGTGAAACTTTTTCACGGTATGAACTCGTGCCCGACACCCTGCAGGGCAAGTCTGCATTCGAAATTGCAGAGGCTTGCACGCTGGAGTACTGGGGGCCAACGGTAGTAGTAATTGCCAATGAATAAACCAGGCATTTTTTAAAATCCTTTTGAGAAGGGCAAAAAACAGTGCTTTTGTGAAAGGGCTAGCGCAGACTTTTTATCCATGTGACATGCACGACCAGTGCCTCGCGCGCCCACTACCGCCAAGAGGTGCGTGCAAGATGCAGCGCACCCCCATTGGGGAAATAGAGGCAGGTGGGAGGGCGCGGGAAGGGGGGGGGAAAGGGGGCGCACCATCCCCCTCTTTCTTTTCTTCTTTTCCCAAAGTGTCGCGCCCCGACACCCCCCCCCCCCCGGTGAAATTCCGTACGCGCCGGAGGAGCAGGTGAATTTTTGCTGCCCTCCTCTGGTATACACAAAATTGCACTGGTACAGTGTGCTTTTGGTAGGTGGGGGGAAAAGGCAGCAGTCAGTGGGAGGAAGGCAGTAGTAAAGAGAAAAAATGCATTAGTCAGTGGGGAGAAGGCAATAGTCAAGGGAAAAAAGGCAATCCTCTGTGCGCGGCGCGAGGGGGCTGCCCGGGCGCTCCAAACGCATATTCTGTTCGTATATTTATAGAACACTTTTGGTGCTTCAACAGCGGGCCGCGCCGCAAAGTCCGGTGATACTTTCTTCTAGTCCGCACAAAGCGGCAAATTTCCGCAGACTGGAAAAAACGGCCGCAAAAAGCGGCGGATTTTGTGGACTAGAAAACGGCCGCAAAAGGCGGTGAATTTCTTGCCCACTTTACTTGTCGACAAATTTCACGAGCGAAGCGCGCGGCGCGCTGATTGACCGCCCACTCCAAAAGCATTTCTGTTCGTATATTTATAGACATCACTTTTGGTACCACATCAGCGCGCCGCGCCGCAAAGTCCGGTGATACTTTCTTCTAATCCGCACAAAGCGGTAAAATTTCCGCGAACTAGAAAAACGGCCGCAAAAAACGGTAAATTTCCGTGGACTAGAAAACGGCCGCAAAAGCAGATGATTCTTCGCTGCCTTTTCCAAAAACGCGGGGGGAGGGCGCGCCCCCCCCCCCCTCAGGCAAGTGAGAATGCAGCGCATCCGGTTGAAAAGCAGGTGAAGGTTCTTGTGGCGAGCAGGAAAAGAGGCTAGAATTTTCCCCTTTTTCATAACTTCCTGTCTCCGTTCGTACACTTTTACTAGCGCCTTTTTTTGCTGGAGTGTGCAGGTAACTAAGAAAGTGCACATGAAATTAAGAGAAAAATTTTATTGATGCTCAAGCTTTTACGAGAATCTCTGTAGAAAAATGTGGGACAGGCACACAAACAACTACAAATGTGCGCTTTTTCTCTTAGTCACTGGGTAATCCCCTACAGGTGGGCAGGCGGAGAGTGCGCATTCTTCTGCGATTCGGAAGGCGTCTATGCCCTGCAGCATGTCGGGTTTCAATTCATATCGCGAGAAGTTTTTGCTGCCTTCTTGGAACCGACCATCAGCACACCCCGGGTTGATCACGCGGACTAGTTGGCAGGGCAACACAGCCCGCAGCACCTGTGCACTTTGGCTGATGGCGTGTTGGGCGGGTAGGTTTTTCAGTGGTCGGGCTTGGAGCAGCTCGGTAACGTAGCGCCCCGGCTTCCATTAGGCTACAACCCTAGGCAGTTCCTCCAGTATCCGACGCAGGCAATCCGTGATGGCGGGCAGATCTAGGTTAAGTGTTGTCAGCCTCACTGTCTCCGGCGGTGCGCCCTTCTGTACGTCGAGCGTCAGTGCTCTGAGAAGACGAGCAACAGCGGCCGCGACGGGTAGGATGACTTTATGCTGGTCGAAGAGAGCAACGAAGCTGCCTGGTTTATGCTCTTGTTGGCATATCTCGTGTAGATTGCATTCTCGTAGAAGCTTGAGCAGACGGCAGCGGGCGGCAAAGTCTGTCCGTTCGCACTCTCGTACCGTATCCCAGTCTGGTCGTAGGTTGGGGAACGCCGCCGCAAAACCAAACAAAGCAAGCTTGTCAGCGTGCAATTCCTGTGCGACCTCTGGGTTCTGGGCACGGAGAGCGCGCTCCTCGTCGTTCAACAGTCCGCTGGACAGACGCTTAGCTTCTGCAGTGATCTGTTCTGGTGTGAGCACTTGTTCCTCTTGCTTTTCACTGCTATGCCGCGCGTGGTAGGCCGCGATAAGTTTTTGCTCGGTGGCTGTGCGGCTCGCCAGGCGTTGGTCCCTGGCAGTGCGCAAAGCGAGCAGTAGCTCGCTTTGCGCATTTTTGGCGGCCGCCTTTTGCGCGTCGTGCTGCACACTGTCTTCTACTGTCGGCGCGGTCTCTTGTAAATGGTCTGGCAGCAAGAAGTCGTGCCGAGTTGGGGCGGGCGGGAGGCGCAGCCGAGAGTAGTCTACAAAAGCAGGTGACTTGAGACCCATCTGCCGCAGGAACCAGAGAAGTTCACGCAGCGCAAAATGACGACTGCGCGCGGCCGCCAGCGTGTTGTAAGAAGCGCAGAGTGCGATCCAGCCATCCGCCTTGCGCCAGTGCATGTTGTCTGCCGCGGGCCTTTGCGCGGCCCAGTCGCTGTGAACGCCGTACACTTTCTCTGTGGCCACGGTGTGCTCTTCCTCGCGGTCGATGCTCTGGCGGATCTGGGCCAGCGTGTCGGGCCCCCTACCTGCAGACAGTGGCCGCGAGATGCAGATGTGCCACTGGCGCAGCCGCAGAAAACGAACTCGCCCCGCCATCTGCATGTAGTTGAGCATGGGCACGAGGTTGTTGCTGAGGTAACTAAACATGGCCGAGAAATACTGGGCGGAAAAATCGAAGCCCACGGTGAGCACGCTGGTGAAGATCACAACGTCTACTTTCATCCACTCTTGCACTATCTGGTCGTGCGTGCGCTTGAAGTCCGAGAGCCGTTCGCTCCCTTGGTGGTAGAGCAGAACCTTGAGGCCCAGGAATCTGGCCTCCAGTTTGCGCTTGAGCAGGCGGGCCTGGCGCTTGGTGCCGTGTGCCACGGCCACGCGTTGTCCCCTGGACAACGCGAGCTCGAGGGCTCGGTGGATACTCTTGGCGCCGCGGTGGATGAACACGTCTCGCTGCATGTGCTCGGTGTGCTGGTTGAGGTAGAAGACGGTGTTCTGGGGCGTGGCGCGCCCTCCGTCGGTCCAGCGCTGGTTGAAATCGTCTGGCGCGGGGGGCGCGTTGAGGATTGCCTGCAAAACGCGGATGGTCTTCTGCCCCAGGAAAGCGTCCATGGCTAGGACACAGCGACTGCTGCGGAGCACGCGCGCAAACATGGCGGCGTTCTGTTGGTTGAGGTTGCCCGTGCACAGCCCGGCCGTAACGTTGAAGAGGGTGGATTCGCTCTCGTCCAGCACTACCAGGTCGAACGGGGCTTTGCCGATGAGCTTGTGCAATGATTCGTACTGGTAGACAACCTGGTGAGGATCCCGCTTCCTGGACTTCTTCGGCAGGTCCTGGTAGAAGGCTATCTCGATGCCCGCCTTCTTCAACTCCAGCTCCAGCCGGTGGTGCAGGCTGGCATCGAAGGTAATCCGGGGGCCTATCATCAGGCAGCGGAACGCTTGCCCCCGGCGCAGCTGTGACAAGGCCCTTAGCTCTTGCGCGGAGAAGAAGTCGTCCGGGTTGTGACCCTCGATACCCAGCAAAAGACGGGCCAACGCCTCTGTCTTGCCAGTCCCCATGCAAGCACGCAGGAAGACCAGCCGCGCCCCTTCGGGCAGGGCCAGCTTGCGCACCCAGCGCGAGTCGTATTCGACATAGATGCACTCTGCGCGGGTGCCAAAGTCGTGGGCCTGCTCGCCGCCGTCGTAGGCCTGGTTGGCGGAATGCGGAAAAAGAAAGCGGAAACCGCCCGGCCGGGCCGCGCGCAGCTCGGCCCCGGCGATGTCGGCTGCCGACGCGTCTGGCGGGAGTTCGGGACCGCGGCACCGGACGGGCGGGTCGGCCAGACGACGTTTCTTGCGCTTGGGCTTCCGCCCGTCCGGTGCCTCACAATTCGTGCACTGCTGCAGCCACCAGGCATAGCCGTCCCGGCAGATGCGCCGGATCGCACCTGCGCAGTCAGGGCAGGGAACCAGAAAAAGGTCCGAGCGGTGATAGCGGGGCGCGAAACGAGGGGCGCACATTGCGGGCTGGCTTCTTGCTGCTCTTCTTCCCCCGGCGCTTCTTCTTCGTCCTGACGACGGTCCTCGTCGTCGTCGTCTGCTGTCTCTGTGTCAGGCCCGCCAGGCTTGAGCGAACCGGTGACCTGGATGTGCTGTAGGGCCCCGTAGCAGCGCTCGGGCCAGCCCGCCTCCTCCAGCAGTCTCTGTAGGTCGCTGAAATGCGAGGAGGTCAGGTGAGGCAACAACTGTGCCTCGAGCGCAGCTTGTTCAAGGGCGCTGAGCTCTCCCGGCTGCTCTCCGTGTCGCAAGGGAATGTCTGCTGTGTCATCATTCTCAAATACACTGTCGTCGTCTTCCTCGCCCGGCATGACAGCGAGAGAAGAGAAGTTGCTAGCAGCACCGCACTCCGTCTCGGCGGCCACCTCGGTCGCCGGTTCGCTGTCGGTGTCGCTCATCCTGTCATCAACAACGGCAGTTGAACTGCTGGCACTGGAGCTGCTGGAGGAGCTCCCTTGTGCAAGCAGCTGGTCGCGTTGCTCTGCCCAAGGCACCAGCAGGTTACCGAGCAGGACGGAGGCGTTGGCCCAATTGTGGGCGGCGCGGCAACGTGTGCCATGGCATCGGTAGAAAACGTTGCCGCTCGCCCCGAGAACTAAGTACGCGTTGTTATTTTTGTGGTACATGGCTTTTTTCTGTTCGCCCACAAAAGTACCAACGCTATCACTTCCGCTGGTCTTCGCAGCGCCTGTCTGGCGTGCCGCGTGGCGTCTGCGCTCGTTGAACAGGCACAAACGTCCTTTCCCATCCCGGGCCGTCCGAAGTACAAAGAATTGCTTGCCCGTTTTTTGGTCTTGCTCGACCGACAGCCGGGAACTGTCTTCGCCCCACCCGTGCAGCATCAGCGCCAGCTTTTTGAGGATCGGGCGTTGATGCTCGTGAATGATGGCAGGAGGGACAGCACGCGCGGTGCCTGCTCCGGCTCTATTGACAGCCGCACGCCGCGCGGTCGGAGGTATGGCGCTGGCGGGTACATAGACTGTGGCCGGTCCGCGTGGAGAGTGATTAGGGCAGTGCACCAACCAATCTTCGTATCTAGGCAACTGGTGTGGCCGTGCGCCTGCGCGCAGTAGGTCAGGCACTTTTTGGGATCCTGGGAGCCTCCAACAGCGGTTCTTGCTGTACACACCCACGTCGATTATGCTCCCTGTATTTTTGCTGTGTTTATAGAGAGGCAAGCTGGCGTCGATGCGAAGCTCGAGCACGAGGTCACTCAGCTCGCTGTCCAGCCGCGGCTGGGCTGGGAGGACGGCGGCTCGACCGCGGCAGTCCGCGGCAGCAGTGCGCTGGTAGTAGTGGTCGGCGCCGAAGACGTGGTGGTGACGGTCGAGACATTCAGTCCTACAGCCTCCGCCAGCTGGCTGAATGACTCGACCGTCGTCGGGCCCGCTGGCGGAGGGAGGAGGTCCTGCGCGCGCGTGGAGTCGGTGGTGCCACACAAGCCGGGGGGCAGGCTCTCGGCAGACGTCGGGCGTGAGCCATAGCCGCTGGGCAGCGTACAGTTTTGTCGCGTGAGCCAGTGTTTGACGAAACTGCCCGCGTCGTGGACCGACTCAAAAACCACGTTGGGAAAAGCGACGTGGAACGAGTTTTTGTACCAGCCGCCACTGCAGGGCCGGCCCAGGTCGTTGGCGTGCATTTCGTCGGCGCCGGCGCACGTGCCGACCCTGGCGAGGGCCGCGCGCACGGCGCCCTGCAGCGCGCGCAGACGCCGCGCGGCGCTAGGGTCTGCCTGTCCTTGCGAGTACCACTCCAGGTCAAAGAAGAGGGCACACTGCCCCTGTATGATGACGAAGAAGCTGCGCTCCATTGCGTTGACGCGGCTGTAGATGTCTTCGTAAAAGGTCCGGGCATCTGCACAAGAGCCAAACAAATGTCGCTCGCCCCACCCGGGGCGGCCTTGCGCGTCCGGGGCGGGAATGTTGAGCTTGTAAAAGAACCGGTGGCCCTGGGCCTCGCCCTCGGCGAAACAAGCCTCTGACGGGTAGGAATTGGCGCCGCCCGACTCGAACAGAGAGACTGGGCTGGGCAGCCCCCGCGCCAGCACGACTCGGTGGGGCGCCCGCCGTGCCTGTGCCGCCATTTTTGTGTATGGGAGAGGAGTTTGCGCAAAAAAGCTCTTTTAATAAAATAACGTAGACCAACAAAAAAAAAGCAAACTCTGCCCCCTTTCTCTCCCTCTCTCTTCCTTTTCTTCCCCTCCTTCCTCGCCTCTTTCCCCTCTCCTCCCTTCTCTCTCCCGCCTTTTTTTCGTGTGTTTCGCACAAGGCGAAAAGAGGCGGTCTTGGTGTGGGCACAGAACCACAAAATTGGGGGGGAGGGCCATGCCTACAAAAAGTTTGGGAGGATCTCAATTATGTAGTTTTTCTTTTGTGTGAGAGGGAAACTTGGCTGCAATTGATCGGAAGTAAACGTCTCCTTTAATAAAAAAATACACGTTCGATGTGGTGGCACCGGCAGGGGGGGGGGGGTTTCTGTTACAGAGCATTTGTAGGGTCTGGTTGCGATGCATGCCGTGCACAGACGGTCGGCCACTCACGGTCTCTGGAAATTGTTGCGACGGTAGCGATGTTTTCCAGCGTGTAACATTTTTCACAGGCCTGGCGATCCACTGTCTCCTGTCCAGCTCGCCACTCCTTAAACACAAGCCGTTGGCCATCGATGACCTTGAAGGCTTTGCCATAATGTTGAAGCATCTTGACTCCCGGCGTCTTCTCCACAAACGGCTCCGCGTTGGCCAGGTGCTGCAGCCACAACTGGACAGCGGACGAAACCGGTGCGAACTGTCGTGGGCGATGCTGGCTGCTCTGGTTGCCTTCGTCCGGCCGGTGCTGTTGTTTATGCGGGCGCACACTCTCTTTCGGTTCTCGGCACCGCTTGTGCCTGCGCAGGCGTTTGCGTGCGACCCTTTGCATGCATTCTAGGCACAGTCTGGCGTGGCCGCCGTTGTTGAGTTCAGCTTTTGCGGGCCTGGCGCGGTCCCAGCGCAAAAAACAGCGTTCGCAGGCCGGTTCCCATTCGCTTGCAGCCAACGCGAGCAAGCTAAGCCGCCCTGCCGGAGACAGGCGCAGCTGTACGCCATCGATGCAAGTGGCTGTGTGCTGAAACCGGCTCTTAAAGAGCCGGGCCGCGCTGGAGTCTTTCTTGGCATCTTGAGTGAGAATATTCGGGGATGACTCTGACATTCACCAGGAGCGCTGGTAAAGGTCCCTAATCTTTCTTCACTCTCTCCCTCTCCTCTCCTTTTTTTCCGCTTCCCCCTCTCGTCTTTCCCCTCCCACAATCTTCTCCAACCGACATTGCGCGGCCCCTCCACTTTACCATCTCTCGGGCCCCCCCCCCACCCTCTCGGCCCTGTCACACCGTCTATCTGTTAGTTTTTTGTGTTTTCATTCGCGGCCTGGCCTTCCGTGTCAGGCAGTGGCCCCCCCCCCTGCCCACAGCCAGCTCCCATGCACTTCCATAAAAAACCAGACGCAAACCTTCTTTTTTGCAACCCACGATTCTGTCTCGGCTGTCAGTGCCAACGGCAGCGGGGGGGGGACAGAATCGTGGGGGGGGGGGCAGAATCGTGGGGGGGGGCCGGACTCTTTGGGGTTTTCGAGGTTGCCACGTGATACCTTCCGCTATTAATGCGATAGCGGTTTCACAATTTCAGTTTAAAGCTAGCCAACAGGCCTCGGCCGGCCCCCACCCCCTCTTTGCCTTTTTTTGCCAACGGCCCCCCCGCACCCCCAAAAAAACTGGCACTCTGTCAACATTTTCAAAAAAAACGGCTTCGCGCGAGATTGCCAAAAATCTTGGCCTTTATCTTGGGGTGTTGCCAAAGGGGGGCGGCACAGACGGCGGAGGAGGCGGGGGTCGACCGTCTGCTAGCTAGCCAAGTGTTTTGCCGCTTGCTCATTTCTTTGCCTGGCAGCGATGGCGGGCGTGGTTAAAGCCAGCGCCCAGGTACAAGCTGAACCTGTTGAGTTGGTCGGTTTCGTCGGTTCGCACCCATTTTACACGGCAATCCCGTGCAAAAAGAAGAAGAAGGCGACAGCGACAAAAAGCAAGCAAAACCAAAGAAAAACACTGTCCATCGATGACGACGACAAGGAAGAGGACGACGAGGAGGAGGATGATGACGACCAGCTTGGCGCGGAAACTGTGTTTGACAACCAGAATGATCGCGGCCCGGACCTCATCCGCGATGCCGCCTGTTGTCTCCAGGTTACTTTACCGTCTCGCTTTCTGACGCGTCCGACACCTCTGGGCTCGGGCGAGGACAACGGAATCACTTCGGCCTTCAACTCGCTGGCTGCGCTCTTTTGGGCTATTGCACCCACCCCAAACTGCGAGGGGGTTCCGGCGGCGTCCCGAATAAAGTCACTGCCATAAGTGTCATTTTGGACGCACAAAAGCAATGTGTAGGTCACGCGCTGTGGTTGTGGATTAATGCTCCTGATTTTGATCTGTGCCGCTATGTAAACGGCTGCTTTAAACACCGTGGGCGTTACGAGACCTCCTGAAATGGCATAGATTCGGACAGTGACGACGAAGCAGGCGACGACACCAACGTCGCGAACCAGGACCCAGAAGAAAA
>WBZZ01006115.1:0-23206 GCA_019918135.1 Paulinella micropora
ACTTCCTCCGGCCATGGGTCGTCCCCGACCCCTTGCTTCAGGAATTTCCTGACCACCGCTACTCATTCCGCAAACCCCGGAATGATTCACCATAATACTGAGCCAGCGATATAAAGGAATGTAAGTCCGTCCGAGTCTTTGGCATCGGCATAGACGCTACATAGTTCCTCTTTTCATATGCAATTGCACACCGACCCTCTGAGATCTCATATCCCAGGTACTGTATCTTTCTTTGTGCGAAGTCACATTTCTGTGCATTCAAGCGCAATCCAAACGCGCTTATACGTCGCAAGACGTCCTGCACGTGTTCCACGTGTTTCTCCATACTCTCTGAATAAATGATAATATCATCTATGTAACAGAAAGCATAATCCTCCGTCGACCCAAGACGAACCACCGTCGCCTCATCGTCGTACTCCTTCCCCAGCATCTTAGTCATAGCATGCTGAAATAGACCCGGAGAGCACTTAAGACCCATCGGTAATACCTTCCACACGTATGTAGTCATTCCGACCATAAACGCTGTGAGATACCGACATGACTCATTAAGAGGGATTTGCCAAAACCCGCTCTTAAGATCAAGCGTAGTATACACCTTCGCATGCTTGAGCCGGTTGATCCCCTTCCTGAGATCCGGTACCGGTGTCTCGATCTGCTTCAGAATCTTATTGATCCTATAGTAATTGATACACATACGTAAGGACCCATCCGGCTTGGGCGCCATACGCACAGGTGAAGACACCTCCGATAAGCGTGCCTCAATGATGTCCTTCTCCAAAAGCTCCTGAGTGATTTCCCGAGCCATCCGATCCTCGTGATAGCTCATACGTGACGGTCTCCTGTGACCCACCACGTCTTCACCCAGCTTCCGTCCAAAGTTAGCCTCGTAACCCCGAACAGAGCCCGCCTCAAGAGGCCCAAATACCTCCATATTATTCTCCAAGATACCCTTGAGGGCATCTCGCTCCTTCATAGTACCTTCCCAAGTACTATATTTCTCCGCAATAGCCTTTTCCGCGGCTATCCTAGCCTCCTCAATCTCCTTATGAGAGGCCTTACGTGATAACTGCGCCACATCCTCCATCGGAATAGGCCGCTCATCCTCACGTACCATCGTCCCATGGTACCTAGTTTCCTCCTTGCCTCTCCACTGGGCAAGCTGTGCCACATGATCTATGATAATGGCATATTGCATTGCATGCGTGCGGTGATATATACCCGATATCCAAGAGAAGGCTTGCTTTCTCACATCCGCCATCTCCCGTTGCATTAACTTGGCCCCATAAGCCAACGCCTTCTCCTTCGTCCCCAATCGTAAAGCCAAGACCAGCTTATGGCCTCTATGTGGGATCGGGACCGGGTCATCAATAAGATGATCCTCTATATCCTGCCACCACATTTCCGTCCGATTTCCCACTGGGATGACTATAGTGAAATCATCCACCGATAGCCTGTTTTTCAAGACCTCCTTAATGGCCTTGACTCCCTTAGGGAAAAACAAATTATCATCCCAGTGACTCTTCAAGAAGGCTTCTACGATCGGCTTAGGCTGCTTGACCGGCAGCTTATGTTGGGTAACATTCCAAACCACATGAGACGTCGTGGTCGAATGCACATCTATATAGACATGCTGATCACCGGCATCCTCCATGCCCGCAATCGTACCCCGCAACAATTCCGCTTTTGCTGCGTAGAGGTGTTCCAACCTCGCGTCTATCGCGGCCACTACCGCCTCATCCTTTGCGGAATCCCTACAGTCCACGTTCACGACCCTCACGTCGCGTGGGTCCCTGTAGGCCCAGCCAAAGGTTGTGGTCATGACATATTCCGTCTCCTGTATCTTGTCGTCAGAATTGTCAGCAACCACACTTGCTTCCCCAGAGTCCCCCGACTCTACTGTGCATAAATGGAAGAACGAGGCTGTTACAGGCTCCTGAATGTGGGGTGTGACCGAAGGCTCCGTGCCCTCGGACACCACCTTTGTCCACCCCCAGTCAGCGCGCATGACTGGTGAGACACTCACATCCAAATCGTGCGCTACCGCACATTGGCCTTCCCGCCGTAAATGATCATACGGTACTACCTCGTACCGCGGAGCCACCTCGGATCCACCGTACTGCACCACGTTCAGATCCGTATAAATCCGAGCGTGCATTCGTCTGAGGTTCCGCAGCCCCAACAGGAGACCACCAGCAAAGGCTGGGACGACCCAAAACCGATGAGAGAAAGACTTCCCGTCTTTCAAAAGGAACGTAAGCATGACTGACCCTGAGACCCCGGTCATGCCTCCCACTCCCTTGATCCTCAACCGACACGGCCGAAACCCGTGTCTAAACCATGGTTCCCTGCTCCATAGTTCAATAAATTCCTTCCCGAGTACATTCAGAGATGCCATTGTATCATTGCCCACAATGCATTCCTGCTGTACATCCTCAATAAAAATTTTAGTGAATAATAAAGGCAATTCAGCTTTCCCCGGGCCACACCCGTCCGCTGAAAGTGCTTCATAACCACCAAAATATTTACTATCAAGCGCCTCCGACGCTAACTCCACATTAAGGTCCGTGCCTTTATTCATCACCGGACATAGAGTGTCCCTGTGACTATCAAGGTCCTCAACCTGCTCATTCTGTCCATCCTGGCCTTCCAAGGCCACCGCGTCCGTAGCTTCCTGGACTCCCCGCGTTACCACGCGTGTCCTATCATCAAATCGCAGGTCATGAGTAACCATGTCGCCTTCGTGGCCGACAGGCAACTCACCCGACTTATTCTCCCTCCCGACCTCCGAGTCAGGCGCTGGGATTGCCTCCTGGGATCCCTGGCCCCGCACTTGCATTAATGCTTTGCCCTGCACATTCACCAACATGTCCACTAGCGTTATACCAAACGCCATACCCTGGACTTGTTGCTGCGGAGGCATCTGCCCTCCGACGGTCCCCTGACCGCCTCCCATCGGCATACCAGGAGCAGGCAAGATTGGTGCTGGAGGGATGTAAGACTGTCCCCCATAAGCAACCACCTGCTGCTGTGGCTGCCCTTGGTAGAACTGCTGCTGCATCGGCTGCCCGTAGCCTACTGGTAACTGCTGCCCCGGAGCTGGACCCGCATAGTAAGCACCTGCTCCCGCCTGCTGCATATGCGATGAGGGAAAAGTTCCCGCACCCCCCCCATACACATTTGCATTAGGAAAAAGGGAACTACCCTGATTGCCGCCCCACTGCGGGCTCCGATTTGAGTTGGGACGTTCCCGTGAATCTGAACGCCCTCCCCGACGTCGCGGTGGAGATCGATCTCGGCTCCGCTCCGGTGACCTATCTCGATTCCGTGAATCGCGTCGTCCTCGGTCGTATCCGCCACGAACATGCCCTCCTCGATCGTATCCTCGTCGATCTCGGGCTTCATCCCTCTCGTCGTAATGACGACCGCCCGATACATGAGTGACCTCACGATCACTACGACGATCTCTTGACCTTGAACGACTACGTCGGTTGTCAAGGTGCCCTCGATCCGACCGATCGCTCGAACTAGACGACGAGCTCGACGAAGAACTAGCAGCCGACCTTGCTGAGGACGCATCCGATGACCCCCGTAAATTCCATGAGGGGTCCACGGATTCATTCCCGTGCCTGCCCGGGATATCTCTTCCCATAGACGCCGGTGCGTCGCCGCCATCTGAAGTGAGAGGGTTCTATACCCTGAACTTTTCCCATTCACCCTTCAAATAAGGTGCTTCACCAGGATCCGTCCATCCCTTCTGATCGTATGCCTTCCGATCACGATCCTGAAGGTTCTTGAGCTCCTGCGAATACTTATTCGTATTCAACAAGCCATGGAAGGGACCCACTGGATAGTCGTAGCGTACCTTCCTCAAGACTTCCTTCTGCACCGAGTCATCCCAGCCTTCAGGATAAAAATTCTGACAATTGCTCTTGCACATGGCTCCCGATTTGAGCCACAAGGCTCCCGCCTTCTTCATGCACAACGGCCTATGCACCCTGGGGTTGTAGTATGACCTCTGGAACCGTTGACGACCTTGCCCCGGCCCCCCTTGGGGTCTCTGACCATAGAACTGAGGTCCCCTGCGCGAGTACCCCTGGCCCAAATAAACTTCATCCCCGGGCTCGAATGGTCCCGCACCATCCCCTCCCCCCTGGTTCTGATTACCTTGAGTGGGAGTCCCTGACCTCGGACCCGACCACTTCCACTCATCGATGATGGTTTTCTGGACTCGACGCATGACTTTCTCCAACACGTCTTCATCCACGTTCCATATCTCCGGACTGGCCTCAGGGGTAGACTGTCCAGTACCCTTGAGGAGGTATTCCCATACCTCTGTGTCCGTCTGAATCTCTTTCGCCATCTTAATAAAGACTTGATTGTTCAGATCGAACAATGCCACAGCCGTCAATTTGAAGGCTTCTGCAGGTGTGAGCATAATCACCATGTCCATTATCCTCTGGAACATGTAGTGGAGTACAGGCTTCTTATTCACCATCCACTTGACCTCCGCCTGCAGCTGACTGACCTCCTGTGACTTAGAGGCAAAAACATGGTAGCCCATCTTCTCTGCGAGCATCAGACCAATACTATCGACACACATGGCGTCGAACCGAGTAGACTGCAGCTTTCCCCAAAAAGCTGCCCACACCTCGCTTTGCATAAGCCATTCGTTGTCCACCGATGACTGACAACGAAAGAACCTATCAGCCACTATGGCCACATCCTCAGGCGTATAAATGTTAGCTGAACGACAGACCCGACGTACCTCTGTCAGCCACATACGAAGCTCAGAGATATGCCTAGGAATTGCAACCTTCTGATTGTCCAGAGCAAAAGCCTTCTGGTCACCCAGAAGGCGGTCCACATCCTTCTGGTGACGCTCAATAGTACGACGTCGTTCCTCGTCGTTCTTTTCCATCTTACGGTTCCATGACGAAACCGCAAGCTTTCGTCGTTCTGCCTGGCCATCCCAAGCCACAGCAAAATGATAAAAAGCTTTGGCCATATAAACGATGGCATCCACTACCAGCAATCGTTCCAACGTGACGAGATTTTCAGACGATCCCGCTGTAGCCCAAGTGGGCTTTGTCCCTGAGACTGCCTTGTCCCAGAAGCCATCCATTGCGTCGAAAATGGGCGTGAACACGTCGTCTATTGAGAGCACTTTAGCCCCAACACCACTCTTGGGCCGAAAAATAAAGTTGCCCATTGCGTGCACAGTGGGTGACACTCTGGCCCAAACCTGACTGTGAAACTGAGCAAACTTTTGCACTTCAGTCCATCTTGGATGCCCTTGATCCAAGACATCCCAAGACTGCCAACAGCCAACCAAGTCGTACACAGGCTGTCCGTGACGTTTGACAAAGTCACGAGAAAGGTCTCCAGCCATGGCAGTGGTGCCCCAGGCTTCAGCTTGGACTTGTCCCAACCTCGCTATATTGAGATCGACCATTCCCTCCGTTGATGCCATCAATCTGGACGCATCCAGCCTCTCAGGCGTCCAGTAGTGGGTCCCCATGCCCACAGCTTCTGCAATCTGAACCACCATCTCTGCTGCCACCGTAACACTGGCCACTGTGGTGCGTCCGATCACAAGTGTGTCCCACACGTTCCTCGTCGAACCAGGCGAGATAGCATTAATGCATTGTCTGACCGTCTGCAATGCCTTTGTGGACGGTAACTGGTCCGCCCAACTATCACCTGTGAGACGAAACTGCCACATCGTCTTCAAATCGTCTTCCAGACGAGCAGAGATGAAGTGCAAAGAGGGAGGTGTTCCCCCTGTTGTCGACGAACTCGACGCTGTGAGGGCTCCTGCCCCCATAAAACGTGTACCAAGAGAGGAAGGTACCAAAGACCCACCCCCCCTAGTATACGCTGGTGTAGAATAAGGGCTGCTTGCTGTCAACATCCTCCTCCTATTCTCACGTGGTAACATATCGAAATGAGAAAGAGAAGAGAGATGTGAGAAAGCAACAAATGACACACACAGCACACACACACAACTGCTCCACACACAGCTTATGAGTTATGCTGGTGACACCGTTTCCTCCAACCGAATACAAAACAAATGTGCGTGCTCCTACACCTCACACACAATCTGTTTCTATCCCTCTCCCCCTAAGGAGAGCTCAACTGTCTAAAGCAAAACCTGAAAAAGGTCAACACCCTTTTCTGTCGGAAATTCCGAGGTGTCAAAACCTCAAGAAAAACAAGGCAAGAAAAACGTGAGAACTTGAGCTTTTCGTGAACCTCACGAAAAGCAAAAGCAAAACCCCGTTCAATTTTTGTTAGTGGCTCCAGATGTAACCGGAACAGCTACTCTGACACTTAGTCGTACTTCAACTGTAGAGGGGCAGACCAAGCATAAGAGTCAAGTAACGACAAGCCGGACAACACTTGATGCCACTATGTAATGTACGGGCCGGCCGACAGCACCTAGTTTTTTCACATTATTTTCAATATCGTTTGGCCGGATTTGACCTAATGCCATTTTAACCTTGGTCTGTTGCCGTTTTCTTTTCGGCTTCACTGAGCTAATATAACGAGACATCATTCTCTTTTGGGGATTTGTGTCTGGTTGTATTACCGACTTTTTATTGAGCTATCTTCGGGGATTGTAACATTGGAGTCACCAGCACAAGGCTGATTTCTTTTCTGGCTTGTTTTTGGAACAGCAGAAAGAAAAATTGGACAGACCTATCTCTTCTGAGTAGGTGTTCCAAAAAACAAATACTCCAGCACATCCCCACACGGCTCTTTTTGCAAAACTAGACGTCTAGGCGTTTGTGAGTAGGTGTCTCAGTACCCTCTCCACAGCCTGTATCTGTGTCCTCACAAGGAGGCCAGACACCAGACCTCGTAGCTGTTCTTTTGTTCTCTCTTGAGACAGAGACAGAGTAGGCCAACAGACGTACAAACAAACACTCACAGTTACAAACAAACTTGAAGGACACGAGCGTAGTACTCTACCTTTCAAGTCTGTGCACTTTGTTGCCTCTCAAACCACACACATCAGAGTATTTTTGCAAATCTCTGACTGTCTTTCGACAATAGGTCTGAACAAGTGTCAGACGACAAGTCGACTTCTCAAGGAGTGCTTCTCTAGCCTCTTTGACATTATCTGTACATAGGTCCTCGTACCTCATAACAGATACAACAACAAAAAGAGAAAAAGAAAAGAGGAGTGGAGAAGGAGATCAAATTTTCAGAGAAAGTCGTACAGATTACTTCTTTCTCACAAAAAAAAACACATAAGACATAGAGGTGAGACGCTCTCTCTCTATACTGTCTTTTCGTTTTTTCTCTCTATTCGTTCCTCGTAGACGAACAGAGCAATTACGGGGTAGAAACAACTCTGTCTCATCCGTATTCCTTCAGCGTCCATGTCTACTAGGTCTGAAGACTGGCAGGAAGGAGGGGGGAGAGTGAGCGAACCCCAGGAAACGAAGAGGAGTTCGTTGACCCTCATGCAGAAGGAGGAGATCTGGCACCTTCCTTTGACACAGGAGGAGCAGAGAATCAATTTTTTACTGCGCCTTCCTTTGACACAGGAGGAGCAGAGAATCAATTTTTTACTGCGCCTTCCTTTGACACAGAGGAGCAGAGGAAGTCGAGGAGGAGGAGAAGGGAGGAGAGGAAGCGAGGTTTGTGGCCGAATATGGCAAACTAAGTAAGAAGGAGTTTGAGGAGAAGAAAGGGAAGGATGAGGCCTATAAATGGCTATACATTCCCCAAGAAATGCGATGGGGACAACCCTTGAAGAAGGAGGACATCTGTTACCCTCTCCCAAGGCAAGCTCTGCCTCTGGCTGAATTCCTCAGAGACGACGGTGCACAGTTACAGGTGCAACATGTCTCATTTGGGGACAATATGTCTTTACTGGAGCTACTCGACCTCTCATGGACAGTGTTTGAGTGTGCTATACTCTTTGAGTACCAGACTGGAAAGACTGTGCTGCCATGGAACACAAGAGCACTGGCTAGGTTGCTCGATCCTGGTCAGGACATTGATTCAATAAAGAGAGTGGAAAAGGAGTTTAAGTTCAGGAATCCAAAAGGACAGATCGTGTCTCTGAAACTTATGGAGGCCAAGTTAGTGGACCTGGGTAAACTCCAACACACCCAGTTTGGCAGGGACCTTCACCCGGCCCTGAGGGAAATAGAAGGCGAAGCTGGAGGGGTGACGAGGATGAAGAAGCTGCATGCGGCCTTGGTGAAGGATGACGCATGGAAGAGGTGGGTCTTCACGAAGGATCATACGATCTTGGAGGGGACGGCCGCACCACCCCCCACCAATAAAGCGGGAGAGAAGGAGTTGGCGGAGAAGGCCTTGTTCCTTCGGAAGGCAGCTGAGATCCTGTCTTTTTTTCATCATGCCCAAGAGCTGTATATCAAAGAGCTAGCGGCTGAGAAAGAAAAGAAGGAGATGGAGGCAAAGAAAAGAAGGAGATGGAGATATTCCTCTGGATCTTATATGGCTCCCTCGGGCCGCTCCGCCCCGTCAGCCCACACAGCCCCTTCGGCCCCTGCGACTAGCTCAGCGCCTACCACTGTTATTGTCAACAGTAATGACAAAAAGGACAGACAGGCTATCATACAGGCCTTCCAAAAATATACAAAGTCCGATGCCACTGCTCTGACGCTGTATGCAGAGACAGCGAGTCAGAAGGACACGGATGCGAACCTTCGAGACAAGCTCAGAAGAATTGATGCTTGTATGAAGCAGCATCCAACGGACGAAACACAGGAGTATGAGGCGTTGTACACCTTGTTGGACCCATCAATCATCACACAAGGGTTTGATGTTGGGGAATACAAGGCGATGAGAGCGGTAGAGGTGGCGGCTAGGAGAGCAGCCTCAGACCTGCAATGCACGGTGCCAGTTGCCGTCCTCTTGCAATACTTTAAAACTCATGGGTATCAGCACCTGTGCACTGGTACTTTGATTGGGTTTGAGATTTTTCAAGAGGTGAACGAAGGGCTGGGCATTGGCACGAGGTTGGCAGCGATCCTCACTGAGGTCAGCGCCAAGTACGGGCTCTTTTATAGCCGGAAGTCTATCATTTTGTACTTCCTGAGTGCTTTGTGTACACGACACCCGAGCAAGCTCGCAAGGATCATACAGTCCTGTCCGACCTTCACGGCGGTGAAGGCGGCGGATTTTTTAGAAACGAATATATACGAGAGGACTGTAGCGGCTACTCCGCCGGGCGACCTGTTCAAGGAGGTGCTCGACGCGTGTTGCGAATTGGACACGGCCACCGAGTCATTCTCCAGTGCCGCGACACAGGGGGTTGGAGGTGCTCAAGCAGCACATGCAACTCGAACGGCAGGTCTCAAGAGGGGGAGAGATGAGCCGACGCCGTGCTACCGCTATTTTTCGTACATGGCGTGTAAGCATGAGGCACAGAAAGGAGTAGGCAATTGCCTCTTCAGCCACGACTCTCTTGATGATAGGCAGCGAAATCTTTTCCTTAGAGAGCTCGAAGGCATGAAAAAGACTATGTACGCCATGTACAAGAAGGAGTTGGAGGAGGGGAGGTGGAATGCGAATATGGTCTCGGATGCGGAGTTCCGGGAGGCCATCATTTACTTCCTTGACAGAATGAAGAGAAGGGAGAAGAGAGAGACATCGGGCCGATCAAAGGCGCCGACTAGAGGAGGAAGAGAGACGAGAGGATCGTCACGAGGGTCCCGAGGGACACCAAGAGGGGCGGCACCACGAGGACGAGGCTTGGATGGAAGGGGAGGACGGACCCCAGCGCGCCCTCCCAGAGGACACGGATACTGGAATTATAGCACCAGTTCCAGCTCCAACTACCCCCAGCAAGCTTATACCGCTACGGAGGGGGGACGTCAAGACGAAGACACCGGCTCAGGTGAGCGTGTTGTCGTCGTAGACTGACGGGAGGAGAAGAGAGAGGAAAAGAAGAGAGAGAAGGAGATAAAAACTGTTCTTTTTAATCCGACAGTCACAGTTATGCCTACTGTTGATGAACAGGATACGAACGGTTCCGTTCCTCCCAGACGTGAAGGTGAAGGCACACAGCCTCACAAGCCTCAAGGTAAGCACTTGCTAGTTCATCCTTCGAGAGCTAATATGATAAATGATGCGAATAGGAAGGCGAAGAAGGCGATGGAGGAGAGGAAGCCGAAACCAAAGGCTAGGTCTCCTCCTACGAAGAAGCAGCGGACCGTACCCCCGCCAAAGGACTCAATAGTCTCTGCTATAGACACGAGTACACTCGGTGTACCAGACTCTGTCCAAAAGACACTCGAGATACCGGAAGCCCCGGAGACTCAAGAAGTTAAGTTGGCGGAAAAGGGGGGAGAACGAGAAGAGGACAAGGAACTTGAGCTTAGACTCAAAACCCTAGAACGAAAAATTCATGTGCTAGCGGCTAGTTTACATAGACCAGACGCGCTATGCTACACTGACCTCTTTTGTGAAACTTTACAAACCACATTAAAAGTTGGTAATGATACGATGGCGAATATTAATATTGTCGGCCAGAAGTTTTTGAATAGTCACCGGACATGGGTGGACAAAAACATGAGAAAAACAAAGGGGACCCTAAAAGGGGTAGGCAGCCGTACGGAAATTACGGGCATCGTCACATTAATTTTCAAATTGAAATCCGGTCGAGTATATCGTGCGGACCTCTATGTTGTCCCCGATTACCACGGTTCAATCCTGCTGTCGTATGACCAATTGGCTACGATGGGGGCTGTGATCGATTGCGCCGCACGGCGGGTGATTTATGGAGTGAAGAATGGAGAGGAGGAGGATATTAATCCGATGACTGCTACTGACTCATACGAGGCTTTTGAGCTGAGTCTAGCAACGGAGAGGAAAAAGTTGGCCTTCGTACATGAGGCAACTGAAGCCTATGTACACCCCTATGTCACAGTGCCGGAGGAACTGATCTGGACCGACAATTGGGAGACGGAGATGCAGGCGTATACGGTTACGATTCCCGCATGGGACAGAAAGTCTATTGATGACTTAGTCGTAGCGCGTAATGAGGAGATAATATGTGTTGCGAAACAGTGCCCGTCGTTGGCCAGATTCGCAGAAGGTGGCGGGGCAGATGTCCATATTACTAATGGCTACTGTTACCATGCGAAGGTGTCAGATGAGAAGAGAGAGGCGTTTGTGCCAAGGAGGAAGGGGCGTATCCCCGATACTCCAGCGGATGACATTAAAACTTTTATCACGAACTTTTGGGGCGATGTGCCTACCTGGCCGCGCTCATTAACTGAAGTGAAAAAGTGTCTACGGACTCTATTTGAGAGTAACAAGCCGTATACTGTCATTCTGCCATACAATGAGAAGGCGATCTGGGCACAGGAGATAAGCGACCGGCTTATTGATCATCCTATACCTGTTCCTTCTCGCAAGCAACAGTTAGTGGTGGCATGTCGACTCGGGTCTCGGGAGCAGAGCAGTGCATACAAGCAAAAGCTCAGAGCCCAGGACAAGTTGAAATTGATACCTCAAGCTTTCACATGCTTTGATGGTTTCTACACCCGTAAGGCTCCGATACAATACGCGAACCTTATTGATATGCTTGTCGGGCTGGGTCATGATGATGAGCCGGACACAGTCACGTATGAAAGAACGGGACTGGACGATTTGTCCGAGGAAGATTTGAGTTTGGAGGAGGACTTAGCGCCCTTCAAGGAGCATAAGAAGATGTCGGAGGAAGATTTCCAAGCGGCGGCGCGGAAAATTTTAGAAGAAGGAGTGGGTTCGGAGGGAGAGAGAAGGCGTTTCTCAAAGCTAAGATGGAGGCGTACAGAGAAATTTTCGACCCTCCTCGGGCAGGTGGTGTAAAGTCGGATGACTTCACTGCTGTCATTCACAAGATACCGGGTGCGGAGCCATCTCCGGCACCACGGAGGGCAAATTTGAGCATACATGAGGCAAAAATTGCGGAGGAGAATGTGAGACAGTTGCTCGATGAGGACTTTATTGAGAGATCTACATCTCCAATTGTCTCTCAACCGAAAGTCGTCCCTAAGCCAGGAGGAGAATGGCGCTTGACGATCAATTATGCCCGTGTGAATAAGGTGCTAGAGGAAGAGAGAAATCCTCTGCCGACCTTAGAAGAAGGCAGAAGGGTGCTGCGGAATGCTAAATTCTATTCGGTCATTGACCTTAAGAACGGCTTCTGGCAGATACCACTGGACGAGAAATCCAGATGGCTGACTGCATTCGTTGTGGGTATGGAAATATACCAGTGGAAGGTGCTTCCAATGGGACTCAAACAGGCCCCGGGGCTCTTTCAGAAGGCGATGCAGAAGATGTTGAGCGGTCAATATGACGACCAGTCGGAGGATGGTTTTATGAGAAGGAGAGGACAGAAGGCGGGAGAATATGCATTTTGTTACATCGATGACATCATCGTATACTCTAACACAATGGAAGAGCATATCGATCACTTGTCAGATGTCTTCAGGCGCATCGGAGCTTTTGGCCTGAAATGCAACCTAAAGAAATGTCAGCTTGCCAGGACAAGTGTGACGTATTTGGGTTACGAGATTTCTCATAATAGGGTCTCGATATCGCGCGAAAAGAGGGAGGAGATCATGAGTAGACAGTTGCCAAAGAATCGCACGGAGTTACACTCTTTTCTTGCGATGGCACAGTACTACAGCCAGTTCATACCCGATTGGGGTGCAACTCGGGCTAAGCTGGAGAAGATAGTTGTGCGTGATTTGTCTTCAAATATTTGTAGAATTGATCAATATTGGCACCACATGGAATTAATGTTTTATGTTGTCGTCTTCGTCGTGAGTTAATATTTTGTATCAACGTAAATAGTATATCTAAATTTTGTATAAAAGTCATTATATCTATGTATTCATATTCCAAATGCGGCTAAACCAATTGGATATCTTTTGTGGTAATTAATTTTTTTTTGTTGCGACATTTTATATTTATTTTCTTGATAATATTCTCGTTTTTGCTGACATAAGTTCTCTCTGTTCGCTTCACGATATTCTTTCATTTTTTGTGATACATATTCTTTATTGTTCTCGCGATATTCTTTCCCTTTTTGCGATATGTAATCCTTGTTCGCTTCTCTCCATTTTTTATGGTATTGTGCTATATGTTCTTTATTGTCTTCACAATATTCTTTCATAGTTCTACCCGCTACACATCTATTTACACATTTTTCTGTATTTCTCATTATTTCACCTTCTCGTTTAAGTAATTGCATTTTATTGTCGCACGGATATTCTTCAACCAATTCAACATACGCATCACCATATTTTACTATTTCAAAAGAAGATAAGTAATAATGAGTACCATTCATCCATTTTTTATACCTTTTTTTGTGTTCAAATAATCGTTTGTACAAAGGTTGAATAGTTGAACCGATATAGACTTGATCAGTCTGATAAGACCTAATACTATATATTTTTCCTTGCTTGTAGTCGGGCATTATCGTTTTATATCTTTACATATATTCTATCATACCTTTAATACATAATAAAAAATAAATGTTTTTTGTTGTTTTTTCGTTTAAGCATGATAGTTTTTTCGTTTAAGCATGATAGACTTTGAGAAGAATTGAAACCTCAAAGTTCAAAGGAACCTCCAAAACTTCACCACTCGCATTTCTAACGACAATATCAATAGACCTTAAACTCTTGGTGGTATTGAATGGGACGTAATCGGCAATATCGTTTGACGATTCAAAATAGGACTGGACTCCATAGGGTTTATCTAGATTACATTTACCAATGACAGAGAAATTACCATTTGCTTCAACTAAACCAGACTGATTCAAAGCACGACTATGAACATAAACGGCCGTTTCACCGATTAGATTGACTATAGACTGCATCGTACTACTTGCCGCCGCCGAAATATCGGCAGTTAGTCCTATCTTGTCTCTAATCGTGCTATTATCATAATCAAAAGCATAGGTATCACCAGTGAAAGCGAAATTCAATTTATTAACGGAGTTCAAAGTTATAACTACGGAGTTAGGGGTAATTGCTGAATTAATCGCAGTTTGAAGGGCGGTAATAAATGTATCAAATGGTGTATTGATTTTCTGTTACGATTGCCGTTTTTGTAGCCGATCCAGTTGTTTTAATCAATGTGAGAGTGTTGGCATAACTCGGTATGTTTGGAAAAACATTTGGGATAGAGATACTCTTAACGACATAAGCACTGATTATATCAATATTCCGACCAGTTGCTGGAAAATCAACAACGAAACGGCCATTGTGAGTAGAAGCGGATTTTGATTCTGTTTTGTCGCTTGAGGAGACACGAAGGAGGAAATTTTTGCGTGTTCGCTTTTCGTCTTCTAAGTTGGAGATCGTAAAAGACATGACTATATTATAAAATATATTATTATTTTTTTAAATTTTTTTATTGTTTTACGACACAACGAGATGGATAGATAGACGCGACTTTAACATATTTCAACCAAGCGGTGATGGCGCGATCTGTGTTATAATCGGCCGCATAACGAAGAGTGACTTCCGCAGTTCGTGAGTTATTAACCGCAAGACCAGATGCTCCAATGTGTGGCGATTGATTGAGTGTCTGGATAATGGTAGCAAATCCTGAGTTAGATGTAAGTCCTGTTTTATCTGAAGTAGAATACCACTTACGAAAGTTTTCAAGAGAAACAGACGAAGACATGTAAGTATCGCGAATCCCCATAGTCGCTTGGAGATTGTTAATATACAATTCCGCACATCCTCGTTGAACGGCGGCCAGAGTATCGGTGCTTCCTCCAAGTTCCATCTTTTGTTGTGGAGCATACCAATCACCGATACGGCACTGATACTGCTTATAAGGCATTTGAGCAGTTCCAAGGTTATCAATATTAGCATTGTCAGCGAGCACATTTTGAGTTACGATATACAAGCACTGAGCGCGAGCAACGGCCTTATTCACTTGAAGATGGAAATCATCGGAAGTGCCCGGATTAGCCTTTTGATTGTAATATGTTTCATAAGTGTATGGGAGCCCATCCTTGCTTCCCATTTGTTCCATAATATTTCTCTGGACGGCGGGAGCAAGAGAGAATGTTTCCAACATAACAACTGGATTTGATATGGTGAAAGTCAAAGCGGAACCACTAAACCCAGCAGGAATAGCACCAGTGGCAGAACCAATAATGGTTAATGCCTCCTGTGGCGGTGCAAATGTCAAGCGAAGCCTCATACCACTAATCAAAGAAGGAGGAATGAGAGTTTCCTCATTAAACACTCCTGAAAAGTAATGAAGAGGAACACAAACTTTTAAATAATTACCAGTCGCGACAGCACTGGGGACATTAAGCGTAAAATCTACGATGGAATTTGATGTAGTATCCCCTGTCTGATTAATTTCAACATTTTCTCGTTGCCCCGCCATCTGTGCCTGTCGGCGGTAATCAAAAGGATAATGCCATGGAAGAATGTTTCGCACCATCTTGTTCAAATCTTCAATTCGTTCAAGTTCGCTTCCATCCTTGCTTTCCAACAAAAATCGTTCAAAAATAGCAGTTGCGGGAGTGTTCTGGAAGCCAATGGCACAAGCAACCGCTTTATTATCTCCATCAACAGACACCAACCCGTCGGCCTTAATATCAAATGTTAAATAGCAATTCTTTCCATAAACAAAATCAGTGCTTGCCTGTAGTGTAAAAATCATTTCAGTCCCCGACGAACTAGTATAAGTCTGCTGATCGGCAAAGTTCTTCTTAAAGATACTTCCCTGTTCAGTGAGTGCTAGATTTGCTGGCAACTCATACTTGAGGTTGTTGAGGGACATCAACTCCTCGGTGTTCTTCATGTCCTTGGATTCACTCATGGTGGAAATACGTTCGTTTATATTATTGAAAAAAAATAATTATTTCAAAAATTAATCGCTTATTTATTCATCTGGCATAAACACATTTTTTATTTTTCTTACATCCCCTTGTATTGATGTCAAAGTACTATCCCGTGTTTCTCTGCTGTCAAGTTGATACTCTCTAGATGTAGCATTCTTTACGGCTTTTTGTAAGAACTTCAAACTAGACACGGCAGTGTCCAAATCAACAACATCCGCGTTTTCTTTTCTATCAGAAATGTCCGTTAATGTGTTTTGTAAATTATATTTATCAATTGGATACAAGTTTGAATATTCCGTGAGGTCTTGATTTACGAGAGGAGCACCCTTACTGGACCATAATTCAAAATGGTTCAATGACGTACCATCACTCACTGGCCTGTTTGCTTCATTGAGTTTATTAACAAACTCATTAGACAATTTATTGGAGGCACGTGTATTTTTAATCATTATATATTATTTATCCAATTTTGTTCTCCTTCATAAAATTAATTAAATGTGTAAGGTCTTTGTAAGTTTGAGATTTTAATGTTTGCTTATCAAGTTCATCAAACTCCGCGTCTGTTAGCCCTTCCGATTGTGTTTCCACTGGTGGTGCGGCGGGAGTTGTTTCTACTGGTAAAGCATTCGGTGGTGGTGTCGTATTTGATACGGGATTTGACTGTAAATCGGGTGTTTTTCTGTTCAACGAAAGGTCGGCAGATTTAGTTGAGGCAGTTTCTATCGGCGAGACATCGGCTGGGGCTTGTATCTTCTTTTTTCGTGGTGCTCTTGGTTTAAGTTGCGCGGGAATTTCTCCAGATTTAATTTTGTCGCTGATTTGAATTACGGACGTATATTCTGGTGAGCCTTTCTTGGGGTAAATAATCCCTTAATTCCATTCTGCTGGCGGTAAATGGATACCGCCTGTGCGTATGGCGTAGTAAATACCTTACTCATTGTGCTATATGAATAACATTATTTTTTTAAGTGCAAAATAGTATCAAAATTTTTTCTAAATACTTGGCGTTTATCGGCAACCCTATTATTAATAAATAAAAACGAATAAGGGTCTGCTGTCGCATGTCTAATCAACTGATCCATTTCCTTATCGCTTAAATACTGGCTTTCGTGTTCCGTCTTTATTCGTTCAATCTCTGATCGTTTCACGCCTGAAAATATAGCAATATAATGAGCATTGATTCTTACATTTCGCGGGATTTGCATGTATGATTGAGTAGTAATCCAAACGGATACCTTCGCGTGTGTGGAGGCAAAGGCTATTTCTTGTAAAACTTCGTGTTTAAGAAATTTACGAGATTGAGCAACATCATCACATATTATCAATATCTTTGGTGCTTTTTCATATCCCTTCGCTTCTATCTTGCTTTTTTGTTCGTCCAAGATTTTTCGTAGTAGTTCTGGCCTATCTTCTCTTATAATGTGGTCGTCTTTTAGTTTCAAAATGTCCGTGAGCATCTTAGAGGGAGATAAACAAAACATATAAATTTCATCCCACCAACCCTTAAGCATGTGTTTATTGCCCAATAGATTAGCAACCATAACCGACTTCCCACTTCCAGTAGCACCGCATATGATAAACAATCCCATTCCGGGAAGAATATAACCCTTTTGTATCGGCTTCTCTTTAACACTATCGCGTTCGGAATCAATTGCTTCAATTTGTAGCCCCTTTTTAAACTTCTGTTCCTTTTTTGGTAATTCGGTTATAACGGGTCTGCTAACTTGAAACTCATGTTCGTGTAATTGTTCAATTTTGCTTCCTTCTAGTGCTGTTCGTAAAAGTGTTTTTCTTGGTAATCTATTCGGTCTAAGTCCGCGTTTCATTTGTTATATTTAAGCATTAATAAAATAGTTTTGATTGTGTCTGTAATTATCGTATTCAACACCCCACGGCATGGGAGGATGGGCATAATTGTGGAAGAATGGAGAATACGGACTTCCAAAAGAATAGTCAGAAGGAGGGTTGATTAGCGGTTTAAAATCCTTCCTTTCTGCTCTTGTTTGTATTTGCGGTGGAATTTCCGCTTTGAAGTTTTTAACCAACCGCGATCTAACGGATGGCATACGGACTTTGTCAGAGGCTCGTTTAATCATGACTGCTCTGCTATAGCGGTTCATAATCATATTGTTGTTGGTGTTGCCGAATTGAGTATTATCATAAAGTTCATACATTGGCGCATCTAGCACACGATCCTGCCGTTCCTTGTTTCCTTTAAGCAGTATGTTTGTTTTATTAGTTCCGATACCTCCATTCTGATCAGATGGTGTAATGAAACGAAACAGATTTGAAAGTTCCTTCTTTTGTTCTGCGGGCGATTTTCCCATAGGTTTATCAACAAAATCGTCAATGGATCGCATGGAATCAACCAGTGCCTGATTGGGTGTTGTGGAAGGGTCGGGGTCTGGATTTTCTTTATACTCTTTCAATGTAGCATCATCAACTATGGCTTTTTTCTCATAAAATGGTAATCCTGCTTTAGTTTTACTTTTATACACTCCAGTTTTAACTACATCATCTGCGGGGGCTTTCACATCTGCGGGGGCTTCACTATCATCCTGAGGTGGTGCGGGTACAAGTGCTTTGCTATCATCTTGTGTTGGCTTTGACTTTGGTTCTGGTATCTTTGGTTCTGGTATCTCTGGCTCTGGTATCTTTTGCTCTGGTGGAGACTCTGGCATCTTTTGCTCTGGTGGTGGTAATTGTATTTTTTTCACTAATGGCAGTGCGATCTTTTTCATTTCGTTGAAGAGAGTTTCTCCTGTTTTCGCATCATTAGACGAATAAGCAAGTATTGCTTTATTGTACAAGTCTCTAACTTTACCAATTTCTCCTTCATCTTTTATTTCGGTTTTGTATTTACTATACTCTGATTTTAACTCTGCGATACCCTTTCTTGCTATATTTCTCTCTTTTGTATTAGCAATTGATGCGATCTTTTGTGCTACAAGATATTCTCTAAATTGTCTCTTTTGTTCCTTTGTAAGTTTAGATTTATGTTCATCCTTGATTACATTAAGTATTGTGTCTCTGTGAGTATTTAATTGTGTCATTTTCACTCCCGTGGTTCTAGTCGCGTGTGATTCAATCTCCTTAATACTTTTTCCTTTCCATGTATCATTCCGTGGTTCTAGTCTGTGAGGATTAATTTTCGCTTTGGTTGAAGCCCCATTAATAACTTGAATGTATTGATCTTTTATTTTCTGAGCAGTTTGTTCGTCTAAACCTTCAAGTATTGAGTCAATAGCACCTACCATGTGCTTCCGTGCTCGTTAGTCATATTTAATTTCGGCTGGCGTAGTCATTTTTTCTGAAGTTATATTAATATTAATATTATTATTTTCATTTTTTATTGTTTCCGACGGACTAGACGATATTGTTAAACTAGGCAATGGTAATGGTTTAAGCGAACTAGACAATGTGGATGCTGGTTCGGATGTGGACGCGGTTAAACTGGGTGATGGTATTGGTTTAGGTAAAGTCGGCAATGGTAATGATTTGGGCGGTGGTGATAAGGTTTGAAGTTGGGTGGTATTTGCGATCAACTTTTTACTCGCGGAATAAGAATTGGTTATATTTTTAAGAATATTGTCAATTTGGAGGGGGTCATCCGTTTCGTTAGATACTTGCATTAATTCGTTATTTTTTCGTTCAACTTCAATATTTGATGCTTTTCACAAGTCTTCTTTTTTATCAATTTTGGATAATATGTAGAACTTACTTTAGTTGCATATTCGTGCCAATCTCCAAAGAAATCCGCATAATCCATTTCAGCCTTTTGTTTATTAATATTTGCTTTGATGACAAAATCACCATTATCATCAAAATAACCAACATCTGCTAAATATTTATCATACTTAATCATGAGCGCATCAACCATCGTTTTAATTTTTTTGTATTTTTCTGGATCATCATACGCACCATACGCCATTTCAAAAGGTGCGGTAAAACTACGCTTTCCTTGAATAGCATAGGCAACGATCGCATATTTTGCGTTTGATATTAATTCTCTCCATACACGATTAATATGTTGAGTACTTGCGGAACCCCGTATCTGACGTGTTAATGTTTCGCCGAAAACAGATGGAAGTTTTGCGACCATATATTTGAGAACTTCCGTGGAGGTTTTCCATTCTCGCATCATTAGTGTTATTTCTTCCATCAATGACTTATTTTCGTTTAAAGGGTGTTGAACAGCCTTATTAAACTTAAGTGCTTCCCACGTAAATCTTGCCATGGATTTGCTACCTATAACCATTTCGCTTAGTATTGCGTGAGGAGCATTATGATCGTTTCTTGCTTTATCTACATTTGCTACGTACATCAAATCCGAGAAATATCTGACTATTTCGTCTGAAGACATATACATAAGATCATGTCTAACTGCTTCATAATCAATCCTATTTACAGGTAAATGAAACGATTTAGTGCCCATTCTACCCTTATAACTTAACGAGAAACGATCTCTCATATTCGTCCCTTTGCCGTTGAAATTGTAGCCGGGAATGTGCCATTCCTCTTCTTCGTAATACGCTTTATACGGATTAACATACGGATTGACATCTGTGATTTTTTTTTGCTTAGACATTTTATCTGCTATAATATAGGATGGAAAATAAAAAAGAAAAAAGCAAAGACGAGGAGCAACTGGAGGAGCTAGAACGGCTAGGGAAGGAAATTGACCAAATCCGTATCACTCAGAACTTAGTGAATAGAAACCCTAACATTTTTAGAAAACCTCAAAATATCCTTTACCGCTTACCGCTATCAGATAAGCAACGAGAGGCGATTTATAATAATATAATTAAAGAAGAAGGTAAAATCGGGAGTTACGTATATAATGGGGCTACGAGAGAAAGCCTTGTCATTAGGCGCGACAGACTTCGGCGAGAGTAAAGTGAAAGGAAAAAAGTATTATGTCGTCTATAACGGCCGTCGCATCAACTTTGGCGCATCTGGTTATTCAGATTATACCAAACATCAAGACGACGACAGACGGGAAAGTTATCGTGCCAGACATCAAGCAATTAAAACAAAGGATGGAAAGCCCGCATATTTAAACAAAAATCAACCCGCGTATTGGGCTTATCACTTGCTTTGGTAAATCATTAATATTATAATATATGTTATTAATATTGCTATTCGTGTGTTCTGCTATATCGCGGACTGCCTGCGACTTTTACTCGCGAAACTCAGAAAAAAAGAATGAATCGTGTGCTTATTGTATAAAGCAAGGGGTAGATACGGGGTTTAAGTGTGTTTTCATAAATAACGGAAATAATATGTGTCGTAGTTTTGATGAGGCACTGCCTTTAATGTGTGCGGGTGATAATAGATGGTATATGACACATATGTATGAATGTGGTAATTTGTGATTTAAAGATAGCGAGAAGAAACGATATAAAAGGATGCCAGATTATAAACAAGGTAAAATATATGCTATCAGGTCGTATCAAACGGATCAGGTGTATATCGGTTCAACCACTCAGCCATTATACAAAAGGCTTTATGCTCATAAAATTGTTTATAACAGATGGATGAATGGTAAATGCGATTATGTTTCTTCTTTTGAAATCGTCAAATATGATGATGCCTTCGTTGAATTGATTGAAGAATATCAGTGTGAAAATGTAAATCAATTGAGGAAACGAGAAGGAGAATGGATTAGAAAAACAGACAAATGTATTAATAAAAGAATAGCAGGTAGAACCAACAAAGAATATTATGAAGAAAATAAAGAATATTTGACGCAAAAAAAAAGAATATAGAGAATTAAACAAAGAGAATGTATCACAAAAAGAGCGAAACTGGTATGAAAAAAATAAAGATTATGTATCACAACGAGGTAAAGAACATTACGAACGAAACAAAGAGCGCATAGATAAAAAACACAAAGAATATTATGAGCAAAATAGAGAGAATCTTATTGAAAAAACTAAAATACGTTGTTCAACCATAATCAAATGTTCATGTGGCAATTCGTTTAGAAAAGATAATTTACAGAAACATCTTAAAAGTCAAATACACTACGACAATATGCTCGGTTTATCTGTTTTTGGTTTTTAATTTACTTCTTACCACCCCCAGAACCTGGAGAGGGTAAAACGATACCTACCATCAACGAAATGAGCCCCACATACACATTAGTTTGATTACAATCAAGATTATGATTAGAAAGTTTTACGATCGCTAATGCGATTATTGCTATTATGATCGCCATTTGAAATAAGTATTTAATTAATCTGCTATCCGTTTTTTTTGTCATACAACAGCAGTCCCAACTATCGGTATATTCATGCTCCTGCTTTCGTTCCTCATTTTTTAGTTCTACTTCAAGAACACGAGACTTTAATTATGGAGTTAGTTCGCCATCCATATCCATAATAGGTGGTGGTCTGTGAAGTCTGGTTGTATTATTAGCCATTGGTTGGATATACAACGGCTCGTATTTCTGCTAGTTGGTTGGTTAAATCTTGTAATATATTAAGTAAAGTTTTATTTTCTTTTTCTAAATTAATCACTTTTTCCGCCATATGTTGAAATCCGCTTACCAATATCGGTATGAAGTCTGTATATGTTATACCTTCAAGGTAGCCATCTCCATCGTCCGCTTTTATTCCACTTTCAGATACAAATTCAGGAAATATTTTTTTAACTTCATCCGCAATAAATCCGTGGTTCTTTTTTTCTTTCTTTTTGTCTGATTTCAAATAATACGAACAACAATTTATTTTCATTAGTTTCTCGCAACAATCCCCGCAGTCTAGTGTTTTAATATCTGATTTAAGCCGTCTATCCGATGAGTTTGTCCAAGCACCATTAAGAGGAATATAATTATAACTACCAGACGGCTCGCCAGTAGTAGAGTTTGAAGTAGTCCAAGCGTGAAGCAAACCAGTAGAAGAAACAATTACTCCATAATTCGTATATCCTCCCGATTTAAAATATAGTTGTGCGTCGACGGTAGAAGCGGGTCTTTTTCGTATGGTTAAAAAACCGCTGGATGCTGTTGGAATGACTACCTCTCCCGATGTATTAATGTTCATCGCCTCAGTGTAAGATATATTGTTTCCCACCGTCGTTCCTGAATTATAATAAAAAGTGAGTTTTACACCTTTTTGAATTAGAAAGTTACATGACGCAGAAGATGATTTCCAGTTCGTGCCGTCAAAATAAGCATCAAAACTTAAATTGACATTGTCGTGTGCCCAATTCAATAATTGAAATGTTGGATAAGCATCCGCCGTTGTTATTGCTTGTAAGTGTGCCCCTGCGATATTTGAAGCCGTCCCGTATATTTCTAAACCACCTGACGCTCCCACTCCTTTCGTTGAGTTGCCTATGATTATCGGTTTG
>WBZZ01006116.1:17500-20000 GCA_019918135.1 Paulinella micropora
TCCGCACCCCTGTCGGAATAAATTATGGTTTGTCGGAACGAGGAGGAGTTCGGGGCTCATATTTGCAGGGTGGTTAGCACCAGACTCGATCTTGATGCTGATATGATTTTTTTTGAATTCACGCAAATATTTGCGTTAGGGAGTGTCCTGAAAATTCCTTGTTTTTTTTTCGCACCCCAATCGGAATAAATCATGGTTTGTGTGAACCAGGAGGAGTTGGGAGCTCATATCGACAGGGTGGCTAGCCCCAGACTCGATCTTGATGCTGATATAAGTTCTTTGGAATTCACGCAAATATTTGCGTTGGGGGAGTGTCCTGAATGCCAAATTTCCTTGTTTTTTTAGCCTATTTTCTGCTCTCCCATCCGAATAAATCATGGTTTGTGTGAACCAGGAGGAGTTGGGAGCTCATATTGGCAGGGTGGCTAGCACCAGACTCGATCTTGATGCTGATATAATTTCTTTGGAATTCACGCAAATATTTGCGTTGGGAGTGTGCTTGAATGCCAAATTTCCTTGTTTTTTAAGCCTATTTTCTGCTCTCCCATCGGAATAAATCATGGTTTGTGAGAACCAGGAGGATTTGGGAGCTCATATTGGCAGGGTAGCTAGCCAAACTTTTGATCTTGATGCTGGTATAATTTTTTTGAATTCACGCAAATGTTTGCGTTGGGGGAGTGTCCTGAATGCCAAATTTCCTCTTTTTTTTTTTGGCAGTACCAGCCGGTGCCTCCGGCAATTGAACGTACCTTGTCGACGGGGCAGGGGGTCCGGGGGGCCCTCCCCCCGGGAACCCAAGCCCTGTGATTGTACGTACCCGTTCTGGTCTCGGGTGGCACCCACACCTGAAAATTGAGGTTTTTTGCCACCAGGCGCCCTTTGCGGCACCTCGGCGATTCAACGTACCCTGTCGAAGGGAAAGGAGGCGGGAGAGGGGGGGGGGGGGGGGGGGGGCGGGTCCGGAGGGCCCTCTAAAAAGTGATAAGAAGTGGGGCTGGCGGGGTTTGGTGCGCGAAGCGCACCGGTAAACCGTCCTTTCAGGTGTTGGCGCAGCCCTAGTTATTATTACTATTATTATTATTATTATTATTATTATTATTATTATTATTATTATTAATGGACACCGTGATAGCCCAGTGGTCAAGTTCTACCATCTGGGCCCTGTCGCCAGTTCGATTCCCGTCGGTGCCACCAGTATTTTCATTGAACATACCGGTCCGTCTGGAAGTGTTGGAACTGCCCTTGCGGGGGTGTCATTAGAGCCTATCGTCAATTCTTCGTACTCCCCTCACGGGTGAGACGATGGAGGCGCATGTGCAGATTTGCATCAGCCATTGACAGAGAAGCACTATTATTATTATTATTATTATTATTATTATTATTATTATTATTATTATCATTATCATTATTATTATCATTATTATCATTATTATTATTATTCTTATTATTATTATTATCATTATATATTTTATAAAATTTAAATGTTTGTATATATATATATGTATATATATATATATATGTATGCATACATATATATATGTAAACATATATATATATATATATATATATGCATATATACATATATATATATGTCTATGCCTTGTGCAGCTCTCCTGGCCGGGCCGCGTATAAACCCATCACACATCAGGTCTATCGAATTTATTTATTTATATACAAGTGTTCCTTGTCACACGTCAGGTCTATCGAATTTATTTATTTATATATAAATGTTCCTTGTCGCACATCAGGTCTATCTAATTTATTTATATTTATATAAGTGTTCCTTGTCACACATCAGGTCTATCGAATTTATTTATATTTATATAAGTGTTCCTTGTCACACATCAGGTCTATCGAATTTATTTATTTATATATGTATTCCTTGTCACACATCAGGTCTATCGAATTTATTTATTTATACATAAGTGTTCCTTGTCACACATCAGGTCTATCGAATTTCTTATAAAATGTTTCTTGTCACACATCAGGTCTATCGGATTTATTTATTTGTATATAAGATGTTCCTAGTTCTTAAGTGCAACGAGGAATAGCTTACAGCGATGTACTTATTGTCTGATTTGTATATTTTTTATCATTATTATTATCATTATTACTATTACTATTACTATTATTATTATTATTATTATTATTATTATTATTATTATTATTATTATTATTATTATTATTATTATTATTGGACACCGTGATAGCCCAGTGGTCAAGTTCTACCATCTGGGCCCTGTCGCCAGTTCGATTCCCGTCGGTGCCACCAGTATTTTCATTGAACGTAACGATCCGTCTGGACCAGTATTTTCATTGAACATACCGGCCCGTCTGGAAGTGTTGGAACTGCCCTTGCGGGGGTGTCATTAGAGCTTATCGTCAATTCTTCGTACTCCCACGGGTGAGACGATGGAGGCGCATGTGCAGAAATGCATCAGCCATTGACAGAGAAGCACTATTATTATTATTATTATTATTATTATGGACACCGTGATAG
>WBZZ01006116.1:30000-31188 GCA_019918135.1 Paulinella micropora
AGATAGATAGATAGATAGATGGATGGATGGATGGATGGATGGATAGATAGATAGATAGATAGAGATAGATAGATAGATAGATAGATAGATAGATAGATAGATAGATAGATAGATATATAGACTCACACATTCAATAATCACACAGGCCATCTACTAAATACACTCACACATTCAATAATCACAAGGTCATACACACATATACATACATGCACGCGTGCACACATAAAGTACATACATACATACATACATGCATGCATTCAATAATGACACTGGTCATATACTATATATACTCACACATTCAATTATCACACAGGCCATATACTGTAGATAGATAGAAAGATAGATAGATAGATAGATAGATAGATAGATAGATAGATAGATAGATAGATAGACTCACACATTCAATAATCACACAATCATATACTATATATATACTTATACATTCAATAATCACACAGGTCATTAACGCACATTTACATACCTGCATGCGTACACATATAACGTACATACATACATACATACATACATACATACATACATACATACATACTTACATGCATACATCCATACATGCATACATACATCACACGTATGCTTGTATGTATGAATGTGATTAGAACGTAGATGGATTGCATCAACGCGCTGGTAACACAGCTTAGATAGATAGATAGATAGATAGATAGATAGATAGATAGATAGATAGATAGATAGATAGACGTGGATGGATTGCATCAACGCGCTGGTAACGCAGCTTAGATAGATAGATAGATAGATAGATAGATAGATAGATAGATAGATAGATAGATAGATAGATAGATAGATGGGTAGATAGATAGATAGATAGATAGATAGATAGATAGATAGATAGATAGATAGATAGATAGACGTGGATGGATTGCATCAACACGCTGGTAACGCAGCTTAGATAGATAGATAGATAGATACATAGATAGATAGATAGATAGATAGATAGATAGATAGATAGATAGATAGATAGATAGACATGGATGGATTGCATCAACGTGCTGGTATCGCAGCTTAGATAGATAGATAGATAGATAGGTAGATAGATAGATAGATAGATAGGTAGATAGATAGATAGATAGATAGATAGATAGATAGATAGATAGATAGATAGATAGATAGATAGATAGATGAGATATCGACTAATGTCAGAAAAAAGGAGCT